>JAGKTI010002048.1:47396-72426 GCA_018397915.1 Birgus latro
TGGGGGGTAGGAGGAAAAGGGTGGGGTGGTTTGGGGGTGTGTAGGGTGTGGGGGCTGGGGGGTGGAGGAGGGTATGGTAGGCAGTAGGGGTGGTGGGGGTAGTGGATGGGCAGTAGGGGATGGGGGTTGGTGGGGGGAGTGGAGGGTGGGGGTGGGAAGGGTGGGGATGGGGGTTAGGGGCAGTAAGGGGTGGTGGGGGGAGTTGGGAGGCAGAGGGGGTTTGGGGGTGGGGTGGGGGGATGGCAGGGGGTGGGGGATGGCAGAGGGTGGGGGGATGGCAGGGGGTGGGGGGATGGCAGGGGGTCAGGGTGGCAGGTGGTGTGTGATATTTATATCAATCAGGCTAGTTTTGGCCAATACAGTCGGAGCGTGAATTACCACCGGCGGGAAGACCCAGGACCGCCTCCCACAACCCTGCGGTTTAGGGGTTAAGCACCCACATGGATAATGGAATGGCATAAAACTAATCTCACCTGTAAATTACACCATTTTTATGAAGGAACTGTAGTGCCAACGTGACTTCAGCAGCATAAAATCTAGCTCTTGGCTCCGTAAACCTGCGAGATTTCTGAATCTGGAACATTAAGTCACCGCCATGCACGTATTCCATAACAAAGAACAACCGATCCTGAAACAAAAATGGGAAAGTTTAAACAGTGTCTTCAAGTAATTTCTTTTTAAATCAGGTGAATGAATGTATAATAGAGGGCAGAATAATACAAAAGTTACAGGAATGAATGGAAGAGTGGAGGTGGTGACAGACAACATTGTCGGAAGGTGGGGTATGTAAGGATGGAGTTAGAAGAGAGAAGTATAAACATGCCTATATTAAAGATGTATCCCCACCATGCACTAAAGAATATACATATACTAATAAGTATGGTTATTTTATATACAGTCAGGTCCCAATATTCACAGGCATTATGTACCAGAACACCCTGCAAATACTGAAATCTGCAAATATCCCAAACCTACCACAGTAGTCACTGATTTTAATGTTTTAGCTATTTTTATTATCTGCAGTCCCAATACAAGACTTGTACATGCATTTTATAGTACACTAATACTTCTTAAAAAGGCAGTACAGGATGAAACACAAGCCTTTCTGGGTACAGTGTACTGTACAGTGCACCCCCACACAATCCGAATTCACATGGTGCGAATCACCCACAATGCAAGAACAACCCAGAAATGCTTATTTCTATCGAATGCGAAATCTGCGAATCGAACTTCCCAACAAGCAAATCAACAGTAGGATTCCAAGACAAAAATGGACTTCCCGCCATTATATACTATGAGTATCGGGCAAGACAATGCCAGTCGGTCACATGAAGGCAGGTGGCTGGCAAAGAGCCAGATTCAAAATGGTGGGCACCTGGCCTGCTATCTGCATGCCATCTACTGACTTTCCTGGGTAAACAGACACTTCTCTTCCATACTACTGCATGAACACATGTTGTACCTCATATCCTGTGGTCCGTTTTAGCATCATAGCAGTACCCACCTGTTCATCATGGTTTCAGCTGTCAACTTTGAAGGCTTTATGGCACCTCCAGGAAACCTCAGCAGTGACAGTAAGAGTGACAAGAGTAGATGCCCCGTGCCTCGGATACCCACCTCCCTCCCTTCTTAACAAGTTCGGAAGTCACTTAAATAAAGGTACAGGGTGCCCTATTTGTTGCTTCATTTGTTGGTCCAACCAGAAGTACTATTAGACAAAGTATTAGCAGGGTAGAGTAGGATGGAAGGGGACCCGAAGACCAAGCCCTGGGTGGGCTGTCCACCATATACCATTTTTCCTATAAGTTCCTTGGTTCACACAATGCAAAATCGTAGAATGCGAGGGTTTCTGCTGCCCATAAACCCGCAGTGTGTGAGGGTGCACTGTACTCACTCATGCAATAATGTAACACACCGTGCTCTTGTTCACACCAAAATGGTGTCCGACAGCCACGAACAACTGCCCCTCATGCACCATGCTCAGCAATTTCACTTTATCTTCCAGTGACATCACTTTCTTCTGCCACTTTGGCTTCCTAGCAGCAAATGCACCCTAAGCAGCACACTTAGGACACATTTTTCACAGAACGTGGAGTTGATTAATGGAGCTATAATAACAAGAAGAACACAATCAGGAAAGATGAACTGAGAGAGAATGAGCACAGTGGCATATTATGGGAGTGACGAAATTCCGATTTGGCAGTCTTTTACCGAATCAGTACTTTTAGTCAGAAAATATAACTTTTATCACCATATAGATTCACACACATACCTAATTATATGAAATCTGGTCATAATTTGTATTTACATTAACCATTTTTTAAAATCAGGATGCAGAGCGGAAATTTCCTAAAGCTAGTGGAAGTGTTTTGCCTCTAGTTCGACAAATTGCTGTGACATAATTTTGTTTTTCATAAATACTGATTTACAATGCAAATATATATACAGTAAAACCTCAATACAACGGACTTCAGTAGACCAGAATTCGCTTTTATTGGACTCGAGGAGCTACCGGACTAAACTCCTATATATCGTAAAAAGTCCGATATAGCCAGAAAGCAGTCCGGACTGCCTGACAACTTCAGCTATGTTCACCACAATAAGACAAGTAAAAGACATGTTTTTCAGTGCACAGTACAGTACTATTAAACCATTTGATTAATGTAGTGAAGGTATAACACAGTACAATACTGCAATGGTGGTGAAAACTACTGATGCAATCCGGACTAATGTCTGATATATCGGAAAAAGTCCGGATTAGCAAGGGTAAGTCCGGATGTCGCTTTTATCGGAAAATCGCATATTTCGGACTGGCCTGAGCCCCAATTAGTCCGTTATAGTGAGGTTTTACTGTACTTGTATTTCAAAACAATATTTATGCAAAACGGTAGTTTATCAATGCATGCTGACGAAATGAAGGGCAAAGATCGTCTACCTTTAGTATATTTTAGGTCTGAACCCTAACTTTATTAACCAGTTCTGTGCTGAAGCCTTTGTTGGCTTTGTGACCCCCAGTGCTGGGGGTCTGGGAGGCTATGTGACCCCCCGTGCTGGCCATTTTCAACTTTTTCTTTTTTCCATGAATAGACCTGAAAAGTGATAAAATAGGCCTAGTGATAGTAAAAGTGCTAATCTCAGCTGTTTTCCACCCCAAAACAGGTGTTTTGCTCCAGTCAACCCAGATTTGCGTCAGACGGCTGTTTTCAGATACCGTCAGAGGCTGATGTGGATAGCAAGTTCATTTTGGTGTGGAATGGGTTGATGCATGGAGAACTTGTAGTATGGAATCACACCCTGGTTTACATAATGTGGCCACTGCCGAAACTACGATGATGGGAAGTTAGGGTTCCGTGCTAATTTTAGGTGTTTTCATATTCACTTTTCTTTTTTTTATATAAATATTATAGTGGTATAAGGCACTACAAACACTTGCATAAGACACAATAAACACTCATGCTGCACACAGCCACATTAGTTACAGTAAATCACACATTTCTTACGTAATTTTCCTCACATTACTTGATTTCATGATTTACTTCCACCGTATTTACAGTAAGGTCCCAGGTTACATAACTCAAACCTGAGGTTATGACAGTCCGCCACAAAGAAATTTTAAAAACTAAGAAAATGAAGAAGTAAACGTAAAGTGTGGGTTTTAAAGTGTTGCTGTCTGCTGCGAGATGTCTGTGGTGTTTTCCTGCCTCACGTTTGACTGTCATCAATCGGTCTCAGTCTCACCACTACCACATTCTAATATGCTGTTACTGTGGTTATTGCATTTGTTTTTCACAATTCCGATTCAATGTTACCTAAAAGAAAGCTTCCTAGTGACAACAACCATTCCAAGAAATGAAAGACCATCATGTTATGTAAAAAATTGGACATTATTAAGCACACTACGGGAGAAAAGGCATCAGCGATTGGACGTGTGTTGGGGATGAGTCGGACAACTGTAGCCAGTATCATCAAAGACACAAATCGTATCTTGTCTCATGTTAAAGGCACAACTCCTATGCAACTGTGATTACCAAACAAAGACTGGAACTGTGGATGGAGATGATTGTCTATTAATGCTGTGGATCAGGGACAATAATCAACGGTGCATGCCTTAAGTGAACAATAATTGTTCACCTGAAGGCATGCAACGTTGACTGATCTGTGAGAAAGCAAGCACAATCTACCAAGACCTCGAAAGAAGATGGTGAGAAGAGGGAGACTAGCAAGACATTTGTGGCTTCTAAGGGATTGTTTACACGATTCAAGGCTCGAGGAAACCTAACCAGCAGACAAATTTTTGGAAAATGGTTTGTTGAAGAGTTGGAGAAGTTGATTCAGGAGAAAGGCTACATTCCAGAGCTTATTTTTAATGTGGATGAGATAGGATTAAACTGGAAATGAATGCCTACATACACTGCAAAGGAAGAGAAAGCCATGCCAGGCCACAAAGCATCCACATAGAATCTGACATTGCTTTGGGGGAATAACTGTGGTGGTGATTTAGAACTTAAACTGATACTAATGTGCGTCAGAAAATCCAAGAGCTCTGAAGGGGATCCTTAAAGCTGAAAACGTAACAAAAATGCCTGAGTGATAAGTGTACTTTTCACTTAATGGTTTTTGAAGTGTTTCACGCCTCAGGTTGAACATTACTATGCTAAGAAGAATCTGTTGTTCAATGAACAGCTCATCATCAATAATGCTCCTGATCATCCTCCGAGCTTGAAAGAGCTGCACCCTAAAGTGAAAGCTGTGCTTATGCCGCCAAACTCAACATCCATCTTACAACCCACGGACCAAGACGTGATTTGAGCATTCAAGGCTTATAACCTGAGAAAAATGTTCAGGCAGGCAATTCGAGCAATGGAAGATGGGAAGAAAACGCTAAAAGAACTCTGGAAAGACTTTAACATTTATGGTGCCATCAAAAACAACGGAGAGTGCTGGGCTGAGGTGACAGTTGAACATGAACAGGATGTGGAAAAAATGGTGCCCCAATCTCATAAATGGCTTCAAAGGGTTTGATGATAGTGTAAACGAAGGCAGGCGCAACTGTGTGAAACGTGGCAACAAATTAAATCTTGGCAGAGACAAGTGACATGAACAAACTTTTTGAGAGCTGACCAACAAGGATTCATAAGAACTAAGAAAAACAAATGGAAAATTGTGAAGAAAAAAAGAGATTAATGAATGTAATATTTACACATCATTATCAGTTAGTTCATCACTTGGAAGTTCTCCAACTTCGACTGGAAGTCGAAGCTAGCACAATATCCTCAGCAGTGCGGCGTGACCCAGATTTGCGTCAGACGGCTAATTTCTGACACCTCCAGCAGCTGATGTGGATAGATAGTCCATTTTGGTGTACAGTGGTTGGATGCATGGAGTATTTGTAGTATAGTACGGAAACACAACCAGGAATACGTAATGCGGCCACAGGTGAAACTATGATGATGGGAAATTGGGGCTCTGTGCTAATTTTACATATTTTCATATCCACTTTTCTTATACTGTATATTACACTGGGTGGGGAGGAGGGTGTCCATCATCCCACTTTCTGTCACACACTAAGGGCAGACTCAAATAATTTTGCATAAATATATGCAAAACCATGTCCATATACAGGCAAACCCCAGTTTAATGATGTAATTGGTTAAGTAAAAACCCATCACTAAGTGGGGTATTGTATCTTGGGGAAGATTTAACATGTAAAGTCTAGGGATGCATTTTTGAGCCTTGGGTTTCCCCCCAACCACGCCCTAAACCCACCCAAATGAGTCCAAAAAAGTGCTTAAAGCCAATCTAAATGGCCTAACAGCTGTAAAATAAGCTAACCTAAGCCTAAAACCAGTGCCCGTCTCATTTGTACTCAGTCAAGGTCACTGTAGAATGCAATCTCCAACTCATATTCAAACTCAATAGACAAGAAGTAGCAGCATTGTATACAATCCCACCATCAGATGGTCCCAGGACAATAAACATGTTATGCATAATAATAATGGATGAATGACAGAATCATCCAAGGTGCGAACTGTTGTGACAGAGAATCATTAATGTTTTGACAGGGAATTCTCTTGATGGGGAATGCGATAGATAATGCGATCGGGATAGCCTTTTCAACGGCCCCTCTTTATGTCATTTTAGTTACTGTTATTGTTGCTGAGCTCCTTTATTTTCTTCTCTCTTATTTTCCAACATTTATTTAGAAACTCTTTTGTATTTTCAAAGAGTTTTCCCTTGGACAACTAGACTGTAGACACATGATTTATTGACTGATGATATGATCAAAATAGCCTTTTCAAAAGACCCTCTTTGTGTCATTTTATTTACTGTTCTGGTTGCTGAGCTCCTTTATTTTCTTTTCTCTTATTTTTCAACATTTATTTAGAAATTCCTTTGTGTTTTCAAAGCGTTTTCCCACGAAAAGCCCGAATGTAAACATGATTTATCGGTCACAGTTCTCATCAATGCATTAAATATTTACTCTTTAAGGCTTTCATAATTATTAATATTTATGTAAAATCATTATTATGTATTCCATGATAGGTTAGATGTTCAACGGTCAACATAAAATAGTCTCTGTTGAGTCACCTAGTTGTCCACACTGTTTTTGACCTCATCTGATGGGCGAGAATCTGTACCCCAAATGACAGCGTTCACTCCACCTATGACTAAAACACATTAATCTAAGTCTAAAAACAGTTTATAAATCAACCTAAACACAAAATTTAAGTCTAAAACATCATCAAAATCGGCTTTAAAAAACCGAAACTCATCACAAAACCGGGAGTAAGCTTACGATAGGCGGGATAGGGTGGTATTGCATCTAGGAGTATCATAGATTGGGGTTTGCCTGTATACAGTATATGAACCTGGGATTCTAGGCCACTATGAGTTAGTCCATATACCGGTACTGTATATATGGACATTTTGGCCCACAACAAGTTTGCCCATATACGGTAAAACCTCGATATAACGGACTTCAGTAGACCGGAATTCGCTTTTATCGGACTCGAGGAGCTACCGGACTAAACTCCTATATATTGGAAAAAGTTCGATATAGCCAGAAAGCAGTCCGGACTGCCTGACAACTTCAGCTATGTTCACCACAATAAGACAAGTAAAAGACATGTTTTTCAGTGCACAGTACAGCATTATTATACCATTTGATTAATGTAGTGAAGGTAAAACACAGTACAATACTGCAATGGTGGTGAAAACTACCGATGCAATCCGGACTAATGTCTGATATATCGGAAAAAGTCCGGATTAGAAGGGGTAAGTCCGGATGTCGCTTTTATCGGAAAATCGCATATTTCGGACTGGCCTGAGCCCCAATTAGTCCGTTATAGTGAGGTCTTACTGTATATATGACACGGCATGGAACGGGTTACCAGTTACATTAGGCATTTATCTATTTTTTTATTTTTATTTTTTATTTATTTAGTTTTTTAAACCAGATTTAACCCTTTCATTCA
This sequence comes from Birgus latro, assembly GCA_018397915.1. NCBI lineage: Eukaryota > Metazoa > Arthropoda > Malacostraca > Decapoda > Coenobitidae > Birgus > Birgus latro. Next base: position 54,872 of record JAGKTI010002048.1, read on the forward strand.
CGGTAAGTTTCAATAAGTTTCGTGTTCCATGACACACTGCATTTTTCCCCTCCCCAGGCAAGCTATGATGCCTCAAAAAATCACACAAATCGACTGAAAACATTTTTTTTTTTTTTGCAAATGTTTTATGGTTTTATGATTCTAAAAGCGTCACTGTGTATTTACAAGGAAAGACCCTAATGATGCCTAATGCGTCATCACGTATGAAGGGGTTAAGATAATTTGGTGTGAATGAAAAAAATAATATTTTCCAATGAAAAGTGCCGATGCTGTGCTAATTTGGTAAATGATCGCTGATTTAGTAATTCATCACAATGGCGTATGATTCAGTCCACTCTCAACGGCCAATAGGATAGGGAGCAATAGGACATGTATGCAGATAATATGGGACACTACCATAAGAGTTAATCACAAGCAAGCTCTCACTGCAAAAAAAAAAAAAACGGGAGATTTGCGTTGTGAAATACCGAGTGCTGTAAAGTGCTGATGCCCTGTGCTCAACAGCATATACCTATACAGGGCAACTGTACAGTTTAATTGTAAAGGACAGAGTTTCTCATGGAAAACATACAAAAAACTCACTTATGAACCACTAGGAAAAGCTGATGGTATGGGAAAAACAAGAAATATCTTCCTGTGCACTTTCAAAATAATTTCCCAGAAATTCCGCGAATATGTGGACCAGCGAGTAGCAATCCCGCGAATAACGGGTGTTGTCTGTATAGGGGCATAAACTAGGACTCGTACACTAATGGTAGGGATGATGATGATAATTATAATAAACTCTTAGGAATCAGTTCACCAAGTTTCATCTTCAGATTACTTGTGCAGGTCGGACTGAAATCTCTACCCAACACAACCAACTTATCAGGACAGATTTTTCCTTATATGGTCATAGCTCATAAAGTAAGGATAATATGGCAATTTTACATATACAGGCATCAACTATGACACATCCTCTTTCTGTGTGATATGAAGCCAATCCATTCGGTAGTTTCTGAGATACAGACCCGGACAGAAAGACAGACAGACAGACAGATTTTTTTCCTTTTATGATCACAGCTCATAAAATACACACAATATGGCAATTTTACATATACAGTCATCAACTAAGACACATATTCTATTCTTTTGGATACCACAAAGCCAATCCACCTGGCACTTTCTGAGATACAGGCCAGGACGGTAAGACGGAGATAACACAAGACAGATTTTTCCTTGTATGGCCATAGCTCGTAAAGTGCAGACACTATGGCAATTTTACATATACAGTACAAGCATCAACTACGACACATACTCTATCATTCTGTGTGAAATGAAGCCAATCTATCTGGTAGTGTTGAAGATAAAGGCCCGGACGGAAAGATGGACACACGGATAACAGAAGACAAGATTTTTTCCTTATAATTATGGTCACAGCTCGTAAAGTACAGACAGTATGACAATTTTACATATACGAGCATCAACTATGACACATACCCCCTCTTTCTCTGAGATATTAAGCCAATCCACCTGTAGTTTCTGAGATACAGGCACGGAGGGAAAGATGGACAGACAGACGGATGGGACGATTCCTATATCCCCACCGTATGGAATAATAATGGGGATAATAGTTATTTTTTTTTAGATCAGGTGAATAAGTGTATAAAATAAAGACAGAAAAGATAATGAGTTACAGTAATGATTAGATAGGTGGGGATGATGAAAGACAGCTGTGAGAAGGAGGGGCATGTAGGGATGGAACTGGAATGGGAAAAAGTTTGTGTATGAAAAAATAAATAAAAAAGCAAATTTCTGGATAAGGTGATTGAATGTACAAAAGACAAGAATTTTATAAAATTACTGAAATGAATGGAATGTGGGGCTGTTGGAAATGAATGGAATGTGGGATGTGTAAGAAATAAATAAAAATGGAGTAAAGTGTGTACAACAATGTTTTTGGCAAATACCTAAACTGATCATAAGATAATTCTCAGATATACTAAATCCCCATTATATGTTGGTGATGTGTTCCAAAATATCACAACTTTTTCCATGTGACTGGTACTGTAAATTTGGGGTAACTGGTAAATCAACTTTAAAAGGTAACAATGGAAACATAATTGGCAATATTTCTGTGCCAAGTTTACTTATTAGAGGGGGAGGGGGGGATATAATTAATGAGGACTTTCCATATAAATGTTACATTTAAGTACAAGAATGACTGCCTTTGCTATATACCGATGTCTGGAAGCAGGAATGGAGGGCAGTGAGGAAAGGATGGTGGGCAGCAAGAGCCAGGATGCGACGCTCAGTCATGGTACACTCTACGTCATCATCTTGCAGGATCACATCTTTTTTAAGCACCTGAAACAAAAAGGTAAAAGCTTAAATTATGTACTCACATATGTAACAAAGAAATACCTAGCAGTAATCATCATCATCATCACTGTTTGTTGTTGATGTTGTCATCATCATCTTGAAGGTTCATAGCTCTTTTCTAAATATCTGAATCTGAATGATTTGGGTAGATGTCAAATATTCATACTGTATATGAAATAAGATAAAGGTTCCTCTTTTGCCTTTGTTTCCTTCATTCTTTCCTCTTCCTTCTGTCTTTGGGTGACTCTACCCTGAGTAACATGCCAAATGGTTTCCTATACACCAGGAAACCATTTACTATGCTGGGTGGCAACCATATAACCAAATTATGGCACCTGGTGGTTTTGTGGGTAATTTTAGGTGCTTCAGTTGGACTGAGCCTGTGTAGGCTTATATCCAAGGGGTGGTTGGAGTTTACTGCTCACACAACAGGGATAAGTGAGGCTGGTCACTCTCATCTTAAATGTCAGGACCAACTTGCCTAGCCTCATGAGGCGACACAGGATTGGATGATGGATGGATGGATAGATAAAGGTTTAATATGAAAAGTGCTAAGGTTAAATTAGAAAATGGTAAAGGTAAATGTTGCATAAGAAAGATAAATAAGAATGGTTTAATGCTTAAGAAAATCATTCTGATACCTGTATACCCTTTTCACCACCCTAATCACACCCATTCTCTCCAGATGACCATGGTGGTGTTCCCAGATCAACTCCACATCTTTTACATTCATTCATTCATTCATCATCTAATCCTGTGTTGCCCCATAAGGAACGTAGGAGCCCAGAGTTAGGCAAACTGGTCCTGACATTTAAAATGAGTGACCAACCTCACTCATTCCTGGGTGGAATTATGTGTGAAATCAACCCCAATCACTCTGGATATAAACCTGCACAAGCTAAATCCAACTGGAGTGCCTTAATTACCCACTAAACCACCAGAGATCATAATTTGGCATGGTTACCACCCAGTGTAGAAAATGGTTTCCTGGTGAAGGGGAAACCTTTTGGTTTGTCACTCAATGTAGAGTCACCCCTAGATAGAAGGAAGAGGAAAGAATGAAGGAAAGAAAAACAGAAGAGGAAGGAAAGAAATAAGGAAGGAAGAGGGGAAAGGGCAGACACCCGAGCAGCACTAAAATGAGTGGGTGGATGGTGAGCACCCCCACCTACCACAAACACCTTTTACAAATTGCAATATTCCTATTTGCTGGCGAGACCACTGTACAAGCCCTTTCCCACTTGCCAAACCTGCCTGCCAATCTTTGTTTTTCTGTAATGCCCTTTGATGATTTCAGTATTGACTACCTTGGAATAACTAATTGAGTGTGTGAAGCTGTGTATACTGAACTATTGATTATATCCTATGCAACATTTCAGGGGGATTTATCACTATCAAACAGCCGTGACTCAGTGGCCGTGGCTCAGTGGGTTAGAGCGCTCCGCTCTGACCGAAGGGTCAGAGGATCAAATCCTCCCAAGAGTCATTGGTAGACATCAGGAAGGGCATCCGATCATAAAATGCAACATGTTCCAATCCAAAAGTCCTCTACTCAGCAGCAACGGCTTAGCCCTTCGGGGATACCAGACGTAAAACCAAATTTTATCTTTTATCACTATCAGATGAAAACATTTTCAAAACTAACTTTACAAGTACTATCTACAAAGTTTAAGATGGCATTTACTACTACTCCCACTCCATACAATTAACACAATGTATTTATAAGCATAAAGAATGTGAATAACTTCTCCACAGCCTCAAATAAATAATCAAGTGGTGAGAGGTACTCACCTTAACAGCATAGACTTCATCCGTTCCCTTGAGCTCAGCCAGCATAACCTTGCCAAAACTTCCCTTGCCCAACACCTTAATGAAGTTAAAATCATCTAAATCACGTTTCTTCCCACCCAGCACCATATCCAAGTCAGTGTCCAGGGCCATGGCTGCATGAGGAAACAACTTCATTAATCCTTTTATCAACTTCAAATGTTCTGTAAAAGAAATACTATGTACCTTAATTTCTGTACAGTCAGGGATTAAAATTAAACTATTATTTCACTGGAGCTACTTCAAAATATTTTTTAAAATTAATCAACTAAATGTTCTGAAAGAGTAACTTCTATGGTAACCTATGTACAGTCTGGGACAAAAGTTTCACTATTAGTCCAACGTATCTACTTAACACTTATGGTATGTCTGTTACTTTCTTTCCTGACACATATGCCAAAAAGAATCATCTATGGGTAAGGTAATATATTGTACCCAGCCTTTCTCAGCTTAGAGCAATACCCAGCAGAGGAGACCAAAATGTAGAAATGAAAAATTTAGTAGACTTTTCTCCTCAACTGCACAATAACTTCAATTAACAACTACAGTAATTTTCAGTTCATAATGAATAGTTTGATATTACAAGTAAACAAAAAATGATACACAATGTGTCGTGAATTCAAGTGGAATTATTATACCCACATTTGGGAAAGCAGTTTCTTGTTGTAGTTGCTGTTGTGGCCCCAAGTTCATATGGACATGAACGCAGTGGACTGCAAGCTGAAGTTACCCTTCTCCTGCAGTCCACCATTCTCCTTTTCGGAGATAGGGAGGGAGCAAGTTGCTAATCAGGGAGATGCAACAGTGAATTCCCTATCTTTCCTACTTACCCCACTACAAATTCATATGTTCAGTCCTTAGTCATTTCTGAAGAGGGTCCAAGTCAGGTTAAACCACTGCATTTCCCCCCAATAAACATCAGTTATTATTACCATCATAATCATCCTGAACTCTTTATCCCACCTAAGAATGGGATGAGGTAGGGTCCAGAAAGTAAGGAGAGAGAATATGCCACTTTTCCAAATGCAGGTATAATTCATCAACCAGGGAAACAAGACCTCTGTCAAAATACTTACGCCTGGACTCAACCTCCTCGGGACACCTATCCTTAATCTTCTGTTCCATGATGCGCTGAGCCTGGATTCGCAGTCGCAGTTCCTCATCCTCCTCCTTCACCCCGGTCAGCTCCTCAGCCTCACTGATACTGCCTGGCACGCTCACAGAGGTTGACGCCGATGACGGTAATTTTGATTCACTAATTGACTGGTGGGGAGAGTGAGACAGTTTTTGTTATTATACTGTATGCACCAACAGGGCAGTCAGTTCTCACTAAATGTAAAGTAGGTCTCCTCCCTTTTTTTTTTAACACAGTACACAGTAAATAATCCACAATATATAATCCACAACCACTCTCCCACTTACTTTCTTTTTGCGTTTCCCTAAATCGTCTTGAGGCCTGATACCCATTGCTGCCAGGATCTCACCTAATTGTTTTACATCTATTCCACAGTTGTTGGCTACATTCTTCTGGCATCTCTTGTGAACATTCATATTACATACTGAAAGTGAAAAAGTAAATATTAAGAAAACATCATCATCATCATCATGACCTCTTTTTTTCCCACCTAAGGATAGGGTGGGAAAGCATCCAGAAAACACAACAGGTGAATTTGAGAAATACCAACAGCATGCTCAGTGAAACAGGCCAAACACTCATTGAACAGCATAACTTATTTGTCATTTATTTGGAAATACAAAGCATCTAAGTATTAACTACCAGTATACAGTAATTACATTCTTCCAACACTAATTTCAGATGCACATTATACTCTGTACTACAGTTCATCTACTTTAACCCAGCAGAGATATTATTTTCCAACTAACTTCGCATAGCTAAATGGCAGGATAAGAAACTTTCAAACTGCAACTGCTATACATCCATTCAATGGTATTTCTTCATAACTATCATCACATTCTAGTACTAAATCATTCTCTCTTTGGAGTACTTTTTAGTTAATCCTTGCTATCATTAGACAATTTCATTCAGCATAGCAGGTGCTTTGAAACAAAGTTACCACAGATATAGATTTCAAAAGTAATCTGAAGGTTACAAGCATGAAAATAAAACAGGTCATCAATTTGATGGGAATAATGTTACATTACAGTTCAACTTTCAAGATAGAATGATGACAATATAGGCCAAGTTAACCTTCTCGAGCTCTTTCAACGCACCTGAGTCCAACCGCTTCCGAGTACAGCGTGACCCCCAAGGGCTGGCCCAGACCTTAAGCGCAACATACCCCTCACTCAACGATATGAGCGACATTGGAAAATGTTTCCATTCAACTTTCTCCACTGCCCTTATTTATAACTGTATTGTTATGAAAATGGTACATGTTATAAATGAATAAGTGATCTTCCTAATGAACGAGAAAAAAAGGAAAGAGAAAATAAATTACCATATCTTTTCGTTCCTCATTTATTCACTGCTAATCTGTCATGTATATATAAACATTTTGTCAATGCTTGCTGACAGAAAGTTGTAGAGCATTTATTTGTAATAATTTCTGTTAAAAAATGACACTTCTAGCTCTTTGAGAAAGATTTTTATGGCGTACAGAACAGAAATATCTTACGGTCTTTGACGTCAACACACCTGGCAACTCTGGTGGCAGCTGACTCGACATCGCAAAATTTTTCCAAAAATTTCATTCTCCTGCCCTTATTTGTAACTGCATTGAAGTGAGAGGGGGCAGTGTTTGGAAAATCCCTGTACTGCTGTTTGCAGATGATACTGTGTTTTTATTACTACATGTTATAAATGAATCAATGATCTTCCTAATGGAAGAAGAAAAAAGAAAAATCATCATCATTATCTAACCCAGTGTTGCCCCATGAGAAACGTAGGAGCCAGGGGCTAGGCAAATTGGTCCTGACGTTTAAGATGAGAGCGACCAGCCTCACTCATTCCTGGGTGGCATTACATTGGCAATAAAACCCAACCACCCTCTGGGTAAAAATTACCATATTTTTTATCATTCACTCATTTATCCACTGCCAATTTTTTAGACATAATGTACTGTCTACCAAACCCTCATTTTTCGAATGATCATTATTCGATAATTCATTGTTTCAACATTTATAAATCTACACCCTTTTTCATTGTTCGACATAGTTATCCCTGCCATTTCGACAATTCGAACTGCGCGCCGCCAGACAGACTGGCTGAACTGCCTGTCTCCTGCGTTCTGCCCTGCTGATTGGTTGCCTCTTCATCCAAATGCATTTCTATTTGGCCTCACAGTTTACCATAGCACCACCATGGCTCCACCCAAGACCCCTAGTAGTATCCCTGTCAAGCGCAGTCATGTACTCACCAACGTGGACATGGAGCGGTGGCATCTTCGCCGTGGGTCTACCCCTCAGAGGCTGTTGAGGAGAAGAGGAGGACAGCATGGGGGCCAAACCACCGCAACCCCCCCCCCGGCCCCTCACAGGGCCTGAGAACCTGGGAGTGGCTTCAGTCGCCTGGGCAAGTACCACATCTCTCTCCACACATCACACACAACAACACCGTTTTTTCTACACCGAGAAATGACTCCCCGGCGGTCATTTCTTGACGACTTCTTCTCGCCAGGGACATTGAAAGCAATCCAGGACCCCCCAACAAATACACATGTCCAACATACTCAAAACATATTACGTCCAAGTTGACAAACAAAGGGTTCAGTTGAGTGCAATTCTTGCAAGAACTGGACCCATTACACCTGCACAACACTTGTATCCTAAAAAGACTACACAAACACCTGGACCTGCTCCTTATATTCCTTCCCCCCACCCACTAAGCCCCTCACCAACCCTACTCCTACTTCCCCCACACCTCCTCAACCTAACCCACCAATCCTTCCCAAACCATCCAATCCCCTAACCCCTCTTATCCCACCCCAAACTAATCCACCCCAACCTTTACCTCCACCACAACCTTCTCCTACCCCTTCCCCTCCACCCTCACCACCACCTCCCCTCCGTGATGCAGCACCCAACACACACCGCACACATAACATAAACATTCTCCAACTAAATATAGACAGCATAAACACACAAAAACAAGAACTCACACAATTCATCAAACAACACAACATACACACTGCCTTCTTACAAGAAACAAAACTACGCACAACACAAAAAACACCTACATTTCATAATTTCACCACCATCAGACAAGACCGGGCCGACAGTGGTGGAGGTGGACTCATCCGGTGGAGGTGGACTCATCACCCTGGTACACAAATCCGTCAACTTTTCAGATACCAGTGCACACACAAAATCTTTTCTCCCCCCACATGACACTACGACAGAAATACAATCAATTAAAATAAGTACTGGTAACAAATCACACACAACAATCGCCAACATATACATTCCCCCCCAGTCATCCCCCACAGTCCCACACAATTACTCTCCACAAATACACCACATCACTAACATACCCAACATCATCCTGGGTGGTGATTTCAACGCCAAATCGTCGGCCTGGTATGCCAACAACCCTGACACAGACAGAGAGCTGGCACTACAAACCCAGAGAGACCATCTTTTCATACTCAATCATCCCAATCATCATACCCATACCCCACACCATGCCCTCTTCCTCCCATCATCCCCAGACATCATCTTCTATTCCCCAAACCTCACCCCCACAACTTCCTGGAGAGTGGACTACCAAAACCAAAATCACCCCAGCTGGCCACAGACACACATACATTAATTATAAGAGAGCCAACTGGGAGGCCTTCACAACTGAAACAGAACAACACTTTGAAACATTAAACAGTACATCCCTCACAAACATCAACACCGCTGTGCACACTTTCAATACAATTATACAAAACGCAGACAAAAGACACATCCCTAGAGGCAACAGAAAAAGACACAACCCCAATTTCACACCAGAAATTCAAGGCCTCATCAGACAACGGGACACACTACAACACTCCCGAACACAACATACACATGACACCATACAACAAATACAAGAACTCAACACTCAAATAAACAATAAAATATCAGAACAGCAAACACTAAATTAGAATAATTACCTCCAAACACTTGATCACAAAACAGACACCAGCAAACTCTACAAAACACTAAACAGCATCACACTCTCCAACAGCAACAGTACACAATCACATGCTGCCATCACAACAACAGACACCATACCTTAAAACAAACAACAAGCAAACACTCTCATCAATCACTTTTCACATGTCAGCCATCTAAACCCCCATCGTGACGACTGACATATCATTCGATGTAAGAGACAGTTCCCCACAGACCCAAACTTCACACCTTTCACTTACAACCAGATGAAGCACATCATCAGCAACCTCAAGCACTCATCTGCCTGTGGACCAGACAACATAAGCAATATACACCTTAAACACCTTGGACCACAAGGCATACAAGCACTCACCAACATATCAAACTACAGCTACTCACACAACATAATACCCAACATCTGGAAGCATGGCATTATCATCACTATCCCCAACAAAGACCCCACATTACCTTCCTCACACTGCCCCATCACACTCCTCTGCACCCCCTCCAAAGTCATTGAAAGACTGGTACTACAACTAGTTACACCTCACACCCCCCTAGCCCCATCACAACATGGTTTTAGGCCACTACACTCCACAAACACTCTTCTTACAGACCTCACACAAAGAGTTTTTGATGGCATGAATTCAGCTAGGCCACCACACAGAACACTCCTTGTCACACTAGACATTTGTGAAGCTTTTGATTCCATCCCCCGCCACAACCTCACAAACAAAATAATTAACACAAACATGCACAATAACACAAAAAGATGGCTGGCAAACTACTTAGCAGGGAGATATGCACATGTAACTTTTGCTGGTCAGTCCTCGAACATCAGAAACTTCACAAATGGCGTCCCCCAAGGATCTGTCTTGTCTCCTACACTCTTCAATATATACATGCATGACATACCCACACCCCACACACAACAAATACACATAGCTTCCTATGCAGATGACATACCACTTACATGCACACACCAAAATGCAAACACAGCCACACACATCCTCCAACCTTACTTCAACACACTACACGAATGGTTCACCACAAACAGACTCAAAATAGCCCCAGCCAAATCTACAGTGACCCTTCTCACAAACTGGACAGCAGAATACAGTCACATTCCACACCTCACCATAGACAATACTCCCCTACCACACACACGCACACCCAAAATCCTTGGTGTAACATACAATACATCAATGACATTTAAACAACACATCACAAACATCAAAAATAAATTAACACCTAGACTCAATGTCTTAAAGTCACTTGCCCATACAACATTTGGACACAATAAACTACCACCACAGTATACAAACAATATATATGTTAAGTGATGAATTATGCAAGCCCTGCTTGGGCTCCTAACCTCATTAAAACACACTATAACACTCTTCAGACCATACAAAACAAGGCCCTAAAAACAATCAAAGGCTGCACAGCTACTACACCTACAGACCACCTACACCAAGAAACCAAAGTCCTCAAAGTCAAGGATCATCTAGACATGAGAGGCACCCAAATTCTCACTGCAGCCTCCACAAACCCACAACATCCACTACACTACATGGCAGCACATCCACACACACCAAGGAACATCAAAACAACACCAAGCACACAATATCATACACAAATACTATCATCTCTTCCCCCTTGCCTGCCTCAGACAAGCTTCCAGAAGCATATTCATACTCAAATCACTCGCCGTTCCATTCAGTCACTCAAAGACAACACACAGCTGCATGCACGGCCTCCAGATATCCATCCTTCCGAACGTTATCTCCCCCGTGAGGACAGGGTCCACCTGGGCAGGCTGAGATGTGGCCATCATCCAGCCCTCTTAAGTTATCAGAAGAAGCTGGATGACTACATCGTTGATGCCTGTCCAGGATGTAACACAGCATCCCATACTATTAAGCACATCATGGAAGACTGCATCACACACAATCACCTACGCCAACAACACAACATACACTCTTTGAGAGCTATGTGGGAAAGCCCGGTCTCGGCAATGGCCTTCCTTAGGGACTCGGGGCTGTTCAGCCAGACTGCCTAGGGAACAACTACTACTACTACTCACCAACGTGAGTGAGTGTTTCGCCATCACATGGTCAGATGACAATCAGGGTTGCCAGATCTAAACTCGGCCGCATTACCAAACTCCTCAATTTTCATTACCAAATTATTAAAGCTAGTATTTATTCTTCACTAATTTTATATACAAATGGAAATAATCACTCTCCTTATAATTGGCAGCATATTGATATTTTCGCGCTATGAAGGCTAGCAGATTAATTGAAGACAGCAGACAATCCACCGTCTCCATCCTCCGTATCTTCATACATGTGAAAATTCTGTTTGGTAATGGATCATGCTCATTCATTATGAAACACATTTTCATTACCAAATTGGCCTACATTTGGTAATGAAAAATACCAAATGGCAACCCTGGTGACAACTGCGCCAATGATTAACAAACGCTCTTAACACATGATACTGTTTTGGCGACAGTTTTACAGAATCCACTTCATAGTTACACTAGGTTAGGTAGGTTATAAACATTGGGGGGTCCTGGGGGTGAAGCCCCCCAGTTAGGTTTCTGCACACCCAGTTAGGCTTCCACTGCTATTTATAAGTTTTAAATTGAGTACATTTGAGTTTGTTTGGTATGATGACATTATGTCCAGTCGGCGGGATCAGATATAAACATGCTATCGGAAGTGTTCAGGCAGTTTTCTAATATCACTAAGTAGGTATATTTAGTTTGTTCTCTGATACTTTTTTTATCGAAAATCAAATGTCAGTCATCTGAGATGTATATAGTACTAAATTAATTTTCCTTGAGAACATAGTTCTATAAGAAAACATCTCAAATCCCTGTGTTACTTTTATTCATATACAATGGTATTTTTTCCTTCTTTACTGAATATTTTTTGAACGATGAAGGTGGTCAGGAACTTAACCTCCCTATCTCTTAATAATCTTACAGGAAAAACTGGTTTGTTATTCGACCAATTCGTTATTTGAGCACTTCTTAAGAAACACATCACTGTCGAATATTGCGGAATGGGTGTATAAACATTTCGTCAATGCTTGTTGAATGCTCTACAACTTTCTCTCAACAAGCAATGTCGAAATGTTTATTTATCTACAAGAAATCAGCGTTGAATAAATAAGTGAACAATAAAATATGGTAATTAATTTTCTCTCTTTTTTTCATTCATTAGGAAGCTCATTTATTCATTTATAACATGTGGCAATTCCAATACAATACAGTTATAAATGAGGGCAGAGGAGAAAGTTGAATTATGCATTAGAAAAACCGTGGTGAAAAATACTGCAACCTATATGGCTGGATGCACCTGAGTTGAAAAAGTGTGAGTGCTTGGATTTTTTACGGACCCCTTGTGTATTGGAGGGTTAGTGTGGACAGTAAATAAACATAAGAAATCAAGACAATGTAATACTGTGCTAACAATAAATAGGGTAAAACTGAAAACAAGAGGTCATACTCACCTTCACACTGTAGCCCCTGACGAATAAGGCCATAAAGCAAAGAGCCACAATGGTCACAGAATGTAAATCGTTTGTAAGAATGAACTGAAAACCGGTGTGGTACATTAACGTTGAACCGCTGCTGCCCAGTTCCCTGCAAGTAAAAAAAAATAAAGAAATAAAAAAAATAATAATTCCTGTCAGTTATTTAACAGTGCTACATATCTTCACCATCATCATTTTTACACATAAGGACAGGGTGAGACAGGGTCCAAAAAAATATCCAGAAGAACAGCATACCTAGTTAAATGGTCCAGACACTCATTCAGTCACCAATCAAACCTCCAGAATCCTGACTCTAACCCACAAGACTGATCATCTGCATATATTTTGCTTTTCTTTAAAGCTATGCTTTACATACATCTGCCACACTCCTGTATCTTGTTTAAAATGGATCACAAATCCATGACATGTGCTTCTCAAAACATTATTGAACCCCCAATCAATTCTTATCAACCTCCATACCTTGCTTTATTACATTCTCATCCACTCTTTTCTTGGCCTACAGCACTTCCACCTCCAAACAAATTCAGATACATCCATTTCACCTTTCTCTTCAATATGACCATACCACCAAAACACTCACTCCTCAACAACATTATCTACCAATTTCCTTACTCCACAGTTTTCATTGATCATATTATTTCTTATCCTATCCATGCTAAGCACTCCACACACATACCTCAATAATCCCACTTCCTTAAGCCTTGACTTTTCACACACGCCATGCCAGTTTCACACTATCCTTCCATGTGCCATTCTTCTATACACTTCTTTGCATGTTTACTTTTTAGTTTCCTACTCTTGCACTAGGGTACTTCACTCCCTCACTAATTCAAGTCCCTCTCAATTCACCAGTACATCATATCAGTCACCTTCTCTTTCAGCAACAATCACTTCACTCTTATCTACATTTATTTTCAATATTCCACTTCTTTGCACATCTACATCACACTGAGAGTTACCTTCTTCCTCATTACGAGTAAGAGAGGAATTCTAAAATATCACAACTGCTACTGTAAACTGGGGAAAAACATCAAATAAACCATACAGATAACAATGGACACATTACAGGCAACTTTTCTACAAATTACTGATGACCAAACCCATTCACTTTGATGATGTAATTGTTATTCTAATCTTGCTACTTTCAGATTTATTCAACTTAGGAAAAACTTTTCAAAACAGAGGTTAGATATAACTTTCATCAACCCCTTCAAAGTTAGAGATCCTCCCAGAAAATCATCTGGAGGAAGAAAAAAAATGAAAACTGCATCACCAGACTGAAAGGGTTAAGAGCAACAAGGAATGTCACAAAAGGCTAGCTACTTATAATGAGGTCTGCCAATACTCTTATTTACATGTACTATCGTGCACAAAAGTTCGTTCCACCAAGCAAGCCTAGTGAGACTTTCACCTAATTTTCAACCCATTACACAGCTATAAGCATTTCCCATGGATTCTTTGTGAACTGAAATTCATATGATTATTTTTCGATTAACTATGCTGCAGACTGCTGGAAAAATGTAATGGTACTTGTTTCTTGGTTGGCAGAAGAGACTTTTGTCACAATAATACTGTACTTTCAAAACATGAGGCTCAACATGGAAATCTTACAGCTTGTTCCTCAGTGATGGCCTCAACACTTTTGCTACCAGGACATCGCGTCACCACTGACTGATGGCACCGTTTGTGGATGACACAGGTGCACACTTGACACTGATACCCCTGCTTCCCGAGGCCCCATATGAAGTCGCGGCAGTGTGAGCAGAATGTTGGCTGGCGTAGAAATGTGGCCATAAACTTGTGACCATTGACCTGCAAGAGAAAGTCATAGCATAAGTAATGTCACTCATTCTTCATCACTCTATCTATACAGTATGTCTGTCTATTGCCAGATGCCTTAATCCCATAAGGGATGACCATAAACAAATCACCTCCATGTCACTTTGTCCTCTGCCATTTGACTGCCCTTCCTCCAACTCACACATCCCTCTCTCACATATCTCTCTACACCCTCCATTCATCTCATCCTTGGTATCTCCCTCTGCCTCACTCACATACACTCTTCTTGCCAGTCTCTCATTCTTCATCTTCTCCACATGGCTAAACCATCTCAATGTATATCCCAGCACTTTCAATCACATCCATATCAACAGCATGATGCCCAATGTACAGTAATCCCTCTAATATCCGGACGTCCAATAACCGGACATACTCACTAACCGGACATTCTGGGCTGCCCAACCCCCAAAGTGCAAAAAAATCCGAAAAAAATTGATTAATTTTCAATTTTTTTGGGACCGCGTCAGTTTCAATTTCCCGTGTGCGCCGATCCCCTCTGTTTACACTCATGACACCACTATCGGTCGCCATTACCCACTCCCCTCCTCCCTCGTGAACAACTCCGAAAATGGCGGCCGAAGTGATTGCTTTTGTGGTGATACCCTACCTCCTACTGTGCTTGATACTGCTCTTCACCTTCTTCATCATGTGTGTGATGATGGCCCGCCTCCTGAGAAGAGGAAGAGAGTGGTTCTGACTCTGGAGAAGAAGAGGCAGATATTGGACAAGGTGGACGCCGGCTGGTCAACAGGGCGCATCGTACGTGAGTTCAACCTCTCTCGCTCCACCTTGTTTGATATCAAGAAGTCCCGAGACAAACTACAGCAGTACACGGCTGATTTCGCATCGAAGACCAGACAAAATGTGCAGAGGAAGGTGATGTTTACTCCTAAGTATGCAGACATTGACCGCTCCACGTTGATTTGGTATCGACAACAACGAGCTGCTGGTGTGTTGGTACGTGGAACGGAGCTGAAAGCTGCTGCTGAAAAGTTCGCAAGGCTACACGATGCCCCAGACTTCAAGGCATCAGAAGGTTGGCTCTTCGCGTTTAAGTTATGACACGGACTTACCAACCGTAAGACCCATGGCGAAGATCTGGACGCTAACGACGAAGGAGTAGAACAGTTTCAGCAGAAGGTGAATGGCTTGATTGATAGGGAGGGCCTCACTCTTGGTCAAGTTTACAATGCTGACGAAACTGGCCTATTTTATCGTTCAATACCCACAAACACTGTCGCTGAGAAGACGGAGAAGCGTTTACCTGGCCCCAAGCTCTCGAAGCAACGTGTGTCTGCTTTGTGCTGTGCCAATGCTAACGGCATGCACCGGCTCAAGCCCGTCATTGTAGGGCATGCAAAGTAGCCAAGGTGCCTTCGTGGGTTAATGAATGCCCTTCCTGTCGTGTGATATCATTCTCTGAAGGCTTGGTTCACAACCAAGATCTTCAAGAATTGGTTCCACTGACACTTTGTTAAGGAGGTCATTCATTATCAGACGGAGACACTGAAAATCCGACGAGACCAGGTAAAGGCCCTCCTGATTCTTGACAATGCACCTGCGCATCCATCAGACAAGGAGTTGGTGGCAGAGAATGGTCGCATCAGGTTTTTTTTTTTTTTTTTTTTTAATATGTCCGACTCTGGGCATAGGCTTCACAGCCTGCTATCAAGGCCCAGTCGTCCTCCTACAATCTACATGTCACCACTTCGGCGCTTAACACCCACCGTCCATGTTGAATACATGCTAGGGCTGTCTCATACAGGACTGGTGTATTGGTATTAGCGGGGTCATTTTTACGACATGTCGGCGGGTCTTCTGGTTGATCAGTAAAGCCTGATTTAATGAAATTCAAATCCTTAAACTGTTCCCTGCACCAGCGAGGATTCGAACCTGGGTCCCACGCGACCGCAAGCCAACTCTCTACCAATCGAGCTACCACCTGTTTTTGCCACCTAATACAACTGCTCTCATCCAACCAATGGACCAGGGAGTGATTGTGGCAACGAAGAGGCTATACCGACGGAAGTTTTTGGACGAGGTGATGGTTGAGGACGAGGACGATCGCAGGGAAGGACGTGACATGCGAGGACAAAAAACAATCGAAAAAATTCGCCGATACACCCTCAAGTCTGCCATCTACAACTGGGCAAATGCATGGAATGAAGTCTCTGTCAAGACTTTAGAAAATGGTTGGTCTCGCCTACTTCATGGAAGTGACGTGGTGCACGATTTTCTGGGTTTTGACGTGGATGACTTTCATGCAAGGCTTTGTACGGGTGAAGACAATGTGGATGTCGATGAAGTGCGCGAGTGGTTGGATGATGACGAGGGCGATCCTGGGTATCAGATCATGTCTGATACCGAGATCACATCTACTGTTGCTGGTCCCAGTACCCAGCAGGAAGATTCTGACGAGGACAGCGATGATGATGCGGACTCCTCACAGGTTGCAACTGCCCCAACGATCCCCAGGCTGAGCACAATCTGGCACTATGTTGAGTTCGTCCTTGACTACCTAGAACACCCAGACTGCGACAGAGAGATGGGGTCATTGGAATTGGCGAGTCAAGTGCGAGGTTTCAGGCAACGCATCATTAATCGTCAAAATCGTCGTCCTCTGCGTCAATCAACCATTGAGAGTTTTTTCAGGCCAGTCAACCCCGCCGTCGTCCACTCTCGCTCCACACCATCATCTCACGAAGACAGGCCTTCTAGCTCCGATCCACAGCCCAGCACATCAGGAACGGCTGAATCACCACTGGATGTTAGTTTGCGTCTATCTTCGGAGTCCTCTGTAGTGGATAGTGTATCACCACGTCGCACCAAGATGCCCCTACGCCGCCTCTGTCTGCTCATCT
>JAGKTI010002049.1:0-11622 GCA_018397915.1 Birgus latro
CGCGGTGGGGGGGGAGGAATGTGGGGGGAAGTAAGCAGGAGGAAAGGCTTCTGGGGGGCAAGGAGGGGGAAAAAAGGATGGGGGTTCCGGACGGCCGGTTTAGTTGCAGCCAGGCCTCATGATGAGAGGGAATGGTGAGGGTGGAGACGATGGTAGCGGGGAAGATGAGGGCGGGGGGGGAGGGCGAAACAGGAGGTCAGGAACCCCAGGGGGCGAGGAGTGGGGACCTAGGGTGTAGGGGGGGCATGCATGTGCAGATGGGCTGGGGGCTGGGGTCCATTGGTTTGTTGAACTGGAGTCGTTGCCCATGGCAATTGATGCTTATCCGGAGCTTTTGAAGGAGATCCAGTCCCAGGTAACCATTGTACGCATGACAAGGGGAGTCGAAGATGATGAAGGGGTGGAGCTTTTGAAGGAGATCCAGTCCCAGGTATCCGTTGTACGCACGACAAGAGGAGTCGAAGA
Organism: Birgus latro; assembly: GCA_018397915.1. Taxonomy (NCBI): domain Eukaryota; kingdom Metazoa; phylum Arthropoda; class Malacostraca; order Decapoda; family Coenobitidae; genus Birgus; species Birgus latro. The sequence goes on from JAGKTI010002049.1 coordinate 466, forward strand.
TGATGAAAGGGTGTAACGCAGAGACATTCTGGTGCGTGTTCTGGTGCTTTCAGTTGTTCCCTGATGTCATGGAGGGGGCACTTGATACTACATGCAGTGAACTCCCAGGAGTTGATGGAGATCCATTTTGTGTCCTTTGGATCAGGAAGCTTGCATGAAGGGTGGGCCTTGGGGATGGAGGGCGTTTTTGTAGGGCTGGGCTGGACTGGGGGTGGGCGAGGGGTGGCGTGTTGGCGTTGGTTTTTGTGTAGGGAATCTGCTTACCCCGCCAGTCTGCTGAGGGGTAGTACGGGCAGCCAGGAGGTGATGTACCAGCTGGATATCTTGGTCCAAATTTCCCGTAGGGTCATGGATTGTAAAGTGCTCCTTGACAGTGCTAGGGAGAATCCTGACCAGGGAATTAAAAATATGTTGCTCCCGGGTTTCTTTGTTGCATCCTGGTATGCGGCGGTGATGAGTCGCCTGGCCTGGATGAGTGTGTCGTCGAGGTTTCCGTTGTAGGTAAGGGAGTCGAGCTGTGCTAGTGCTACGACTTTCCCTAGTGAAGGGGAGACTGCCTGAGTTGTATGTTTGGTAAATTCTGGCCATCTTGAGTCCGAGACAATCTTGGATGCAATTGTGGCTACGGCTTTGCCCAGCAATGGTAGCATTACTGCTATTTTCTGCCTGTCTGTGTCGAAGGCTATGTCTATTAGTGGTTTTACTATTTCCAAGTATGTGTGGATGTCATATTGTTCAGGGTCGAATTTGGGTATTTGGACGTGTGGCTTTGCTGACGTTTTCCCTGTTCCCCTGTTACTACCCACCGAGTCAAGAACCACCGCTGGCCACCAGTGTTATGCTGCGTGAAAAGTTTTGTAACTTCTCATCCCTTATACACAGGGCCTGGAGTGAGGTACTCTTTCTAGACTGGGTTGGGCTCTATTAAGGCAATCAGAGGGAATAGGGCATAAAACTCAGGGCAACAACCTTACACGTATACTACCACAAATCACAAACTCTACTACATTATGATGGTGCACTTTACAGAGAAACAGTGTCACACGCACACACAGACAGGACCAGAGGACTTGGCGACAGGAGAGTGTGACTGGGGCTTGTTGTAGGGTAAGACCTGTAGAGGACCCGGGTCGGCGGCCTGCGTCAGAGGGCCCCGGGGTCGTTGGGACTTCCGGTGGCTGCACTGGGAGGCTGACTCGTAGAGTCTTGTCTGGGAGTTGTCAGAGGGCCGTGCAGGATAGGGTGGGCACTTCCACAGGAATATGGTGGGAAGGAGCTCGGGCTTAGGGGCTGGGCCCGAACAGATTCAGTAGGCATACTTGCCTAAACTTATGCAGAGGCTTGGGAGGTCTCGTCCTGGGGTCCTAGGGACGTCTTGGCTGGTCCTGGGGCTGCGGTCTCACTGCTGAGCCTATGTCAGGTATGGCCTGCGGCAGCTCAGGGCGGCAGAGTCCAACAGGGGCTCGGGTTGCCGGGAGTTGAGGGAGAGAGCAAGGACTCCAGATACCAGGGGTCCTTGCCAGGGCTCCTCCAACTGCTGGTCGAGGGGAAGGGTGTCCCTGTGGGGAGAGAGAGTGAAGGCACTTGCCGTGACTCTTTCTTTTGTGGAGTGGCAAGGTGGCCGTCTCCTAGGTGCAGCGAGGCGGCCGTCAACTTTCCTCCTTTGGTGAAGTTGGAGAGAGGGCGGCTGGTGCCTCTCACCTCCCCGTGTGCGGCTAGGTGGCCGTCACCCGGTGTGCGTAAGCGTGGCAAGGTGGCCATCATTATACCTCCTTTGGTGGAGTTAGAGTGAGGATGGCTGGGGGCCGTGCCCTCCCCGTGTGCGGCTAGGTGGCCGTCACCCAGTGTGAGGGAGTGCGGCAAGGTGGCTGTCACTATACCTCCTTTTGTGGAGTTGGAGCGAGGGCCGCAGGTGTCTGTCACCTCCCTGAGTGCGGCTAGGTGACCGTCACCTGGTGTGAGTGAGTGCGGCAAGATGGCCGTCACTCCACCTCCTTTTGTGGAGTTATAGCGAGGGAGGCAAGGTGGCTGTCACCCGGTATGGCTGAGGGAGGAAAGCAGCAAGTGGGCGGCTAGTGGCCGACTCCGGAATGCTGTCTGGGGCTATAGTAGTAGCTCCACCCTGAACCTGTCGGTGGCTAGCACGGCGGAGGTGTGATTTACCTGGACTGCTACCTGCATGGTGACTTACCTGAGTGCGAGAGGGGTGGATGGGAGAGGTACAGGTGCACCCGTCTTGTCTGGAGCTCGCGCCGCTCACTTCCACTCCCTGGGTATCTACTTTTGGGGTGGTTACCTTGCCCAGCTAAGGTTGAGGGAGAGCTTCAGTATTCTGCATTTTGAGGGGAGCTTCGGTATTCTGCATTTCACAAACCACTCAATGCCAGCCCCTCAACTGCGAGAGCAGTGTGGGGAGCTGACTTGGAAGGCGTTATGCAGGTGTTGGCATTCTTCGACCTTTGCTGATATGTGCACTAAATGTCACGTATGCACCCACTACTAGATAGATACATATACTTTTAGCTTATATACTTATACACTGTTAGTTCTAGTTTGCAATTTCAAGAGATTATAAATGTTTGGTTACAATATAAAGAATATGGTTACAAGGTAAGGTTATGTAGTATGGGGTTGCAAGGTATGGTTATTGAAATACAGGAGTTAGGGGTTAAGGCCGCAGACGACACGACTGCCGATGCGGATGACACCAACCTCCCCAACCCCCCCCCCCCAGTACCACCGGGGATCCGCCGCTGACACTGAGCAGCTCGGAGCAGGAACGATGCCCCTGTATCCCTTCCCGGTGCCCCTCTTACTCCCAGCCGATGCCCTGGAAAGGTACAAGTCGCCAGTGCCTAGTCTCCGGCCAGAATACCACTCACCAGGTAAGGGGTGGAGTTTACAACTCAGTGGAACGCCGCTGTATTGGCCATAGTCATACCAGGTACGGGGCAGAACCGGCCATAGTCCGTTCCCCAGTTGCATCCCTGCTGCAGGATAGGACCGGCCATAAGTCGTCTGACTCCTGTAGTCGTTACCTCCAGAGTAGCGCCGCAGTACCGGCCACAAGCCATACTGGGTATGAGGCAGGATCGGCCATAGTCTGTCCCTCTGCTACTAGTCCTCTTAGCTCCATGGTGCGGGCCATTAGCCGCACCAAAGCTACAACCCCCTGTGCCACTACGATGTCGGCCACTAGTCACGTCAGGCCAGAGGTAGAGCAGGCCACTAACCACCCTGGAGCTGCAGTCCCTGTGCCACTATGACGTCGGCCCCTAGTCACATCAGGCCACAAGCAGAGCAGGCCACTAGCTGCACTGAAGCTGTTGTCCCCTGTGCCACTACGACGTAGGCCACTAGTCACGTCAGGCCGGAGGTAGAGCAGGCCACAGTCCACTTCTCTCCCACAGGAGATCCTGCAACCAGAGAGGACCCTTCCCCCGAGACGTGGCAAGGCCTCACCCGAGGTTCTCAGGATGTCTACCAGTGTCAACAGCGGCTGGAGCGGAGCCCCAGCAGACCCAGCAGCTGACGTCGGAAGCCCTGTCCACTACTCCCCCAGCCGTTGCTGCAGTCCAGCCGCCCCGGGTTCCAGTATCCTGGGTCCTCAGTCACCCCGGAAGTTGCCCCGAACACCAGGGCGTGACTTACCCATGGGCGAGACCTCTATGAGTCTCTCCCAGACTCGACGTCAGGCCCGTCTCCTGGCTCTCTTCGGGCTGAGCCCTTAGTCCTACGACTACGTGTGGGGCCCTGCCCAGGGGCACATCACTCTGTTATTCCTCCGGATGTAGGAATCAACCTGCGGCCCACCAGTGATCGTGAAACGAGTGGACTTTACCTATGTGTGTGCCTTCTAGACCCAGATATATGTGTGCATTAGTTTATACCATGTGAGTTATTTCTGAGAGTATATTCTAGTGATAAAGTGACCAGGAGCCCAGAGTGTAGGATTGGATGAGCCCAATAGTAACTTTGGCCTAATTTATATACCGAGTGGAGTCCCGTGCATCTCCCAGTGAACGAAACGCCGCAATGACCAACAGAACAATAATATTATGCTGATCGCGCCATTCCCTTGTTTATTAAAAACTCTCCCTTCCTAGTGTACAGGCACACGAGTGAAACACCTCAGTGACTAACAGAAGGGAAGGATATTATTCCCATCGTGCCTCCCCCTTGTGAATTAAACCTCCACCCGCCCCAGTATTCAGGCACATTAGTTATGGTATGTCTAGCCATCTCCAAATGTCCTGCTAGAATACCGCAGTCCCCCCTTCAGTGGTTACTGCGCGGCAGACTCTATTCAAGATAGACTTCCGGCTAGGTATTAACGTAATTCATATATCAGTGACGTCCAGTGCTATACGAGATTGGGAAATTGTAGTAAATTCATTCCTGTGTCCTGAATCGTAAGTGTATTTTATGTGTCATAAGTGCTGGGTAAATATTACCATACTTTCCACCAGCCGGTATAGTGACAGATTTCCAGACAAAACCTTGTGTTAAGTTGTTAACTCATCCCCGGCCAACCCAGCATCTAGTGTATTTGTTGATGTATTATTATCTCTGGGAAGATATTTGCAATACATGTGTGTAACAGTCACTGCCTTGCTTTTGTGTCCAATCCTTTTCCTTGGAAGTACCGACCTGGTCTAGAATAGGGACCCACTGTATCCTGTGTATTTTAGGGCGAGAAACTGACCCGCAAATATGTAGCATAACACTGGTGGCTACTGGTGGTTCTTGACCCGGACGGTGAAAAAGGACTGGAAGGAAAATTTGGGAAAATGGCAGCCAAAACACATGTACCCCTACTAAAATTCGACCCAGAACAATGCGACATCATTACATACTTAAATATGGTGAAGCCATTACTTGATATTTGGTGTGAGAATGATAACCAGAAAATAGCTGTCACTCTACCTCACCTGGGAAAGGCGGTATCTAGTATAGCACAAAAAATAGTCCCAGATCTCACATGGGCCAGATTTGCAAAAATAGTAACAGAAGCTATTACCCCTTCATTAGGGAAAGTTGTCACGATGTCACAACTCGATGCCCTAAAATATGATGGTAATTTGGACAACACGTTGATCCAAGCTCGGCAACTCATCACCACCGCGTACCCGGATGCCGAAATGAATACTCGGAACGAACAAATATTCAACACCCTCCTCAGAGTCCTTCTGGGCATAGTAAAAGAACATTTCACTATCCACGACCCGGCAGGAAATTTGGACCGCGATGTCCAACTCATTTGCCACCTCCTCGCAGCACGCCCCAACATGCAACACATCGGGGTCATGAGCCGGTTCCCCATGAAACCCTCCCCTCTGCCGCCCCAACCCCATCCAGCCCCAACACGAAGCATCTCTGCCCCGGCCCTCCCTACTAGGAAACGGCTGCCACAGAAAGATAACACAAATTTCATCACCATCAATCCATGGGAATTTACAGCCTGTAGCAGCCGCTGCCCACTTCATGACATATGTGAACAGGTGAAGGTGGCGCGCAGAATAAGAACTGACCCGCCGAGGCGCCACCAAATGTTGGCAGTGGATGAAGGCCCTGCCAACCACGAATCCCCCCTTGTTGAGGAACCTGACGCCGGCTGCGAGCCAGGAAATGCTGGCACCAATGCGGCCCTCAAGCTGGCGTTGGATTTTTAGGACCACCCCTACACCTCCCCACAGTGGCGGGGGCCACCTTTACAAAGTACCAACCCTCGGTCTATGACAAAATGAAACTACAGGGGGGTCAAGGCAAGACTTCTGGTAGATACTGGAGCTGCCAGGTCCTGCCTGTACACACATTTTTACTCCCACCATAAGAAGGTTTTTGGTCCCCTTTTCCCCACTTCAGCCCACCTCATAGATGCAGGGGAAGGCCCCTTGCCTATTCGTGGGGAAACTCGGGCCCTACGAACCTAGACCCACCAACCAGCCTCCACATACCATCCCTTCATCGTTTTTCACTCTTCCTGCCTTACCTATGATGGCTATTTGGGATTGGACCTGCTCCAAAAACTCCACACTCACATAGACTGCTACGGGAGGTGACTTCACTTCCAACAGCCGCCCCAACAGCCCCCAGCCATCTGCAGGTGCGCGCAACAAAACGACACTCCCCCCCCTTTCATTGACCCCCCTTCCCCTTCCCTTTCTCCTGCCCCAGCTCCCCCTGGCCCCACTTTCCCTGCGACCGTCGCGTCCACCCGCACCATTCCCCCCCACCATGGAGCTTGGCTATGGATCAATGAGCCCACAGGGACCCATTCCCTCTTTTCCCCAGGTGTCCTCACCAGGCCCCTCTCCACCTGCCTGATGTCGCCGACCTTCCTGGCAGCTACACCCCTCACTCTGCCAAGAGGACTCCTGATCGGCAACCTAGAGGTAGCTGAGCCTTTGCTACACCGCACCCGTAAATCCAAACCCCTCTCCCCTCCCTCCTTTACCCAACCACCTGTCCCCCCATGAAGCTGAGATGCTGCACCATCTGCTGCTTGAATATCTACTGGGCCCACCGATTTGGGACATACAACATACTTGGCCCATGAAATTCACACCACCGGGCCCCCTATTCGGCAACCCTCCCGCCGGAAGAACTCACACCAACGGGCCGAAGAGGACAGGCAAGTCCGCGAAATACTGGACGCCGGCATCATCACGCCCTCTACCAGCCCCTGCTCTTCCCCCGTTGTCCTGGTTTGCAAAAAAGACGGCACTCAGCGATTCTGCATCGATTACCGCTGCCTGAACGATGTAACCAGAAAGGATGCTACTCCTCTCCCCCGCATAGACGACTCCCTAGGCTCCCTACACGGCTCCACCTGGTTCTCCACGCTGGACCTCCAGTCAGGATACTGGCATGTCCCCATCCACCCCCAAGATCGAGGGAAAATGGCCTTTTCCACAAGTAATGGGAAACATTACCAGTTTAATGTTCTTCCCTTCGGGCTATGCAACGCCCCGACCACCTTCTCCCGCCTCATGGAGCCCGTCCTTAGCAGCCTAACCTGGGAAGTCTGCCTGGCATACCTCGACTACGTTATTGTTTTCAGCAAAACGTGGGCTGATCACCTGCACTGCCTCCGACATTTGTTCCAACGAATACGCCAGGCCGGGTTGAAACTCGAGCCCATTAAGTGTGTCCTAGCTGCCCGCTCTGTTGCTTTTCTAGGACACATTGTCTCTGGAAAAGGCATCTCCCTGGACCCCGACTAGCTGAGAGCCATTGCCAACTAGCCCCTTCCACAGGACGTCCACCAAGTCTGTGCCTTCTTGGGGCTCGCGTCGTATTACCGGCGGTTCATCAAAGGGTTCGCTGAAATTGCAAAACCACTCCACGACCTCACTAAGAAAGCTGAACCATTCTTCTGGAGCGACAACCAAATAGCAGCGTTTGACACCTTAAAGAAAAACTGGTTTCCGCCTGCATCATCGATTTCCCGAACTACGACCTCCCTTTCAGATTATACACTGACGTCTCGCTGGTAGCCATAGGCGCCGTCTTGGCGCAGGTCCAGGAAGGGCGTGAGCACATCATTGCCTGCGCCAGCCACACTCTAAACCCGGCCAAACTAAATTACACTGCTACCAAGTGCGAGTGTCTGGGTATCGTCTGGGCCCTTGACTACTTCAGGGCCTACCTATATGGCACCAGGGTCACCGTGATCACAGACCACCAGTCCCTTCAGTGGCTCCGGCAATCGGCCATTCAGAATGCCCAGCTCGTCCGCTGGAGCGAAGCGGTCGAGGAGTTTGACTATGAGATTGCCTACCGGCCCGGGAAACTGCATACCAACACCGACGCCCTCTCCCGTTTACTGGTACGATCGCTACTCCCTCGGTCCGAGCTGATCCGGCACTGGGAGAATCAAGACCGGCCCCCCTGGATTCCCCAGCACCTATTCTCAAAACTCCACCTGCAAGGGGACCAACTCTCTATGCCATTGGGCCACATCGTCCTGGATCCCACCTCCACTCGGACAATGGCGTCCTCACCCACCTCCACTCGGACAATGGGATCCACCTGGGTATGAAAAGATTAACCCAGGTCTTCAAAAAACTCTACTGGGCCCCCAACCCCACTACTCTCACCCAGCATGTCACTCAGGCGTGTCGAGCGTGCTGCCTAGGAAAGGACATCACCCGTTCTATGGGTTCTGCCGGCTAGATCTCCGCCCACAAACCTTGGCAGTTATTGTCTGTCGACGTTGTTGGACCCTTGCCACCTAGATCCGGCAACAAATACATCATTACATTTGTCGACGTTTACTTGAAGTTCCTGATCGCTTGTCCAGCTAAGGAGCACACCACCGTCGCCATAGCTGATGCCCTCATGCGCCACGTCTTCCCCTACTTTGGTGTTCCCCAGGCCATTCACTCTGATAACGCCCCAGAGTTCACGGGGCAAATTTGGAAGGAGCTATCCACCCCATTTGGATTCTCCATTTCCCACTCTTCCCCCTACTGGCCCCAAGGAAATAGGGTATGCGAAAGGAGCCATCGGACCCTGCTAAACCAAATCAGAACCCGCATCCAAGATACCCAAGATCAAGAGTGGCCTGCGCACGTCAAAATCGTCCAGTGGGGAATTAACACCTGCCCCCGTGATGATGGCATCACCCCCCACGAGCGAGTTTTTGGAGAGGGACCCCTCCTCCTCCTTCTCCAACGGCACCTTCAAACTCCCCACCAGCTCCCCGACCACCAACCCCCTGTACCACCTGAAGTGCCGGTTGCAACACCTGCGCGCGCACCAAGACTCCCAAACCGATTCCTCCCCCACTAACCTTTACAGTCCAGGTGATGAGGTTCTTGTTGCGCACCTCCAAACCCCCATTAAAATTGCCCCTCGTTTCATGGGACCCTATACCATCACCAAAGTCCCCAACCCCTTCCAAGTCATCATCGACTGCAACGGAGCCTCCCGCACTTACAGGAATCACCACGTCCACCCCGCCCGGGACTTCCCCACCCCCACTGTCCCCTCCTCGACCGCCCGAGCCAACCCAACACCTCCAACTCCCCACGAGGAGCCTTTTCTCTATTATTCCTCCCCATCCCCATCCCCACTGATCTCCACCGTCCCCTCGCCGCCCCAAACTCCTGCACCACTCCCATGCACTACACTCATCCCACAACCACGTTCCCCCGCGACTGCCACGCCGCCCACACCATGTGGTCAGCCCTCACCCGTTGGAAATTCCACACCAACCACCCCGCGCTCCGCACCAAGCCTAGCCCCTGCCCCACCTACCACGACAACCAACCACACCACACCACCTCACTCTCAGCCTGCTCCCGCCCCCCCATCCCACTCCCCATCGCCGCCCACTCCACAGCTAACCACCACCACTGCCCGTTCCGGTCATATCTCACACCCACCAACCCGCTACACCTCTACACCTATGCCCACCCCTTCACCCTGTAGCAGCCAACCGCCCACCCCAATAACCCTCCCCCTACTCCTCATCTCACATGGAAAAACCCGTCCCGCCGCACTCCCAAGGGAACACCACCCCCACACTCCACCGGCAATATAAACAGTACTGGACTACCTTTAGCCAGCATTTACCTCCAAACCACCACCACAACCACCACCATGCACATCACGAGAATCACTTGGATCCCAGCCTTCGGGTGACACCAACGCATCCGGAGCACACACCATTTGCTACGACTCCTCCAGCAAGCAAACCACCCTTCCACTCTTCGTGTCGCCTACTCCCACCACCTGCAGGCCAATTCACCAACTGACCACTGGACTACTTTCCTATATCACCTCAAACCCATCCACCAAATGGCCAACACCAACCTATCACCTCCAGTCACTGGGTCATGACTTTGTTACAGGGGAGGGTGGTGAAATACAGGAGTTAGAAGTTAAGGCCGCAGACGACGCGATGGCCGATGCGGATGACACCAACCCCCCCAGTACCACCGAGGGTCCACTGCTGACACTGAGCGGCTCGGAGCAGGAACGACGCACCTGTATCCCTCCCCGGCGCCCCTCTTACTCCCAGCCGATGCCCCGGAAAGGTAGCAGTCGCTGGCGCCTAGTCTCTGGCCAGAATTCCACTCGCCAGGTATGGGGTGGAGTTTACAACTCCATGCAATGCTGCGGTATTGGCCATTATCATACCGGATACAGGGCAGAACCGGCCATAGTCCATTCCCCATTTACATCCCTGCTGCAGGATAGGACTGGCCATAAGTCGTCTGACTCCTGTACTCGTTCCCCCCAGAGTAGCGCCGCAGTACCATCCACAAGCCGTACTGGGTATGAGGCAGGATCGGCCATAGTCTGTCCCTCTGCTACTAGTCCTCTTAGCTCCACAGTATGGGCCATTAGCCGCACAAGAGCTACAACCCCCTGTGCCACTACGACGTCAGCCATTAGTCACGTCAGGCCAGATGTAGAGCAGGCCACTAGCTGCACTGAAACTGTTGTCCCCTGTGCCACTACGACGTCGGCCATTAGTCATGTCAGGCCGGAGGTAGAGCAGGCCACAGTCCGCTTCTCTCCCACAGGAGATCCTGCAGCCAGAGAGGACCCTTCCCCCGAGCCGTGGCATGGCCTCACCCGAGGCCTTGGTTCCCTGCAACTCTACCAGTGTGAACAGCGGCTGGAGCGGAGCCCCAGCAGACCCAGCAGCCGACGTCGGGCCCTGCCCACTACTCCCCTGGCCCGGGGTTCCCGTGTGACGACCCTGATGGTGACGCTGCCCTCCAGCCGTTGCCGCAGTCCAGCCACCCCGGGTTCCAGTACCCTGGCTCCTCAGTCACCCCTGGAGTTGCCCCGAACACCAGGGTGCGACTTACCTGTGGGCGAGGCCTCTTCAAGTCTCTTCCAGACTCAACGTCAAGCCCGTCTCCTGGTTCTCTTCGGGCTGAGCCCTTAGTCCCACAACTACGTGTCGGGCCCTGCCCAGGGGCGCGTCACTCTGTCCTTCCTCCGGACAGAGGAATCAATCTGCGCCCCACCAGTGATAGTAAAACGAGTGGACTTTACCTATGTGTGTGCCTTCTAGACCCAGATATATGTGTGCATTAGTTTATACCATGCGAGTGATTCCTGATAGTGACCAGGAGCCCAGAGTGTAAGATTGGATGAGCCCAATAGTAACTTTGGCCTAATTTATATACCGAG
>JAGKTI010002049.1:21299-72422 GCA_018397915.1 Birgus latro
GCGGCGAAGAGACAATGGTTGAAGGGAATCAGTAAGAGGAGGAGAGTTAATGAGACGAAAAGCCTTTGACTCCACCCTATTGAGAAGAGCTGCATGTGGAGAGCCTCCCCACACATGAGAGTTGTACTCCATACACGGGCGAATAAAACCCGTGTACAAGGTCAACAACTGTGCAGGGGTAAAGAAAGTACGGAATCGGCTTAGCACACCTAATCTCTTGGAAGCAGATTTCACAAGAGATGTAATATGTTCTTTCCAAGACAAATCCTGAGAGAATGAAACCCCAAGCATGTTCAAGGATGATGCAGGACATAACTGTTCATTATTAAACATTAGTGGGTAATCCTGAGGAAGATTTTGTCGGGTTGATAAGTGTAAAAACTGAGTTTTTGATGCATTGAAAATAACAAGATTATTTTTACCCCAGTCAGAGATACGAGCCAAATCAGACATTAGGTGTGCCATAGCCTCATCCCTCTTTTGTTGAAGCAACTGCTGAGATGGACGTTGCGGGAACCGAATGGAAAGGTGAAGGGTGGAATCATCAGCATATGAGTGGATAGGGTTAGATGTACAGCTTAGAAGGTCATTGATGAATAAAAGGAAGAGAGTAGGTGATAGGACAGAACCCTGAGGAACACCACTGTTGATAGGTCTAGGAGAGGAACGATGGCCGTCTACAACAGCAGCTATAGAACGACCAGAAAGGAAGCTAGAGATGAAGGCACTGACAGAAGGATAGAAACCGTAGGAGGGCAGTTTGGAAATTAAAGATTTAGGCCAGACTCGATCGAAAGCCTTTGAGATGTCAAGTGCAATGACAAAGCTTTCGCCAAAGTCCCGAAGGGAGGATGACCAAGAGTCTGAAAGGCAGGTGAGAAGATCGCCAGTGGAGCGTCCCTGACGGAACCCATACTGACGATCAGAAAGAAGGCTGTGACAGGAAAGGTGCTTTAAAATTTTTCTGTTAAGAATTGACTCGAAAACTTTTGATACGCAGGATGTTAAAGCAATTGGACGATAGTTAGAGGGTTGGGAATGGTCACCCTTCTTTGGGACTGGCTGAATGAGAGCAAACTTCCAGCAAGAAGGAAAGGTACAAGTTGAGAGACAAAGGCGAAAGAGTTTACCTAGGCAGGGTGTAAGCACAGAAGCACAGTTTTTGAGGACAACAGGAGGGACTCCATCAGGACCGTATGCCTTTTTAGTATTGAGGCCAGTAATGGCAGAGAACACATCAGCTGAAGAAATTTTAATGTCAGACAATAGGAAGTCAGAGGGGGGAAGTGATGGAGGAATAGCACCGGAATCGTCTAAGGTGGAATTGGAGGAGAAAGTCTGAGCAAAGAGATCTGCTTTATCAGTAGAAGAAATAGCTACAGAGCCATCAGAGTAGAAAAGAGGAGGGAAGGATGATGAGGTAAAGTTGTTAGAAAGGTTTTTGGCAAGGTGCCAGAAGGAGCGAGAAGAGTTCGAGTTGGAGAGTTGGGAACATTTAGCACGGATAAAATTGTTTTTAGCAGAGCGAAGAACAGACTTAGCACGATTCCGGGCAGAAATATATAAAAGGTGTGATTCAGGGGTGGGTTGGCTCCGGTACCTCTTATAGGCCCTCTCCTTGTTGCGGACAGCATTAGAACAAGCGTGATTAAACCAAGGCTTTCTTGCATTAGTCAGAGGATATGAGAAAGGAATGTATGCTTCCATGCCTGAGAGAATAACCTCCGTAACGCGCAAGGCACACTCAGATGGCTCCCGGCCATGGAAGCAATAATCATTCCATGGAAAATCAAAGAAGTACTGCCTGAGGGCCTCCCAATCTGCAGCTCCAAAGTGCCACAGGTGGCGTTTCTTTGGAGGGTCCACAGGCCGTACTGGAGCGATTGGACATGTTAAGGTAATAAGATTGTGATCGGAGGAGCCCAACGGAGAGAAAAGATGAACAGTGTAAGCAGAAGGATTAGTTGTTAGGAAAAGGTCAAGTATGTTGGAACTCTCTCCAAGGCGGTCAGGGATACGGGTAGGGTGCTGTACAAGCTGCTCTAGGTCATTAAGGATAGAAAAGATGTAGGCTTGTTCACCAGGTGAATCAGTTAAAGGAGAGGAGAGCCAAAGGTGGTGGTGAACATTGAAATCTCCTAGAATGGAGATTTCAGAGAAAGGAGAAATGGACAGAATGTGTTCCATCGTAGAAGTAAGATAGTCAAAGAATTTTTGATAGTCAGTAGAATTGGGAGATAAGTAAACAGCACAGATATATATATGGCGGCCAAGGCTTCACACTCACTGCAGAGATAGCCACTCCATATTATAGAGTTCAGTGATTCAAACACTGACGAAATGCATTTCAGTTAGCATCATAAGTCTGATCACTTGAGGTAACAAAACAAAATATTAATATTGTTCGAATATATGGTCGATAAGCTATGAAATTTTAGTGTAAAATTATGAAAAATTTACTGGTTCCATCTCGCAGGTTCAAAAGGGATTACTCACGACCTCGTTATTTACTACAGTGAAATGTATCAATATTTATGTTCACACACTTATCGACATTCAGTAATGTTAGGTCCCCGTCCAACACTGCCACAGGCGCCAACAGCAGTAGTTCAATACAGGAAGGACGTTGCCCAATGAGTTGTTCCTCCTAGAGGCAGTACAACAAAACAGATCAGCACATGGGTGGTAAATAAATGCTTGCTTCTTAAGTTCTCTGTCTTTATTTTCCAAATAATTACACTTAATGCTTGCCAACTACACTTCACTGTTTTCACAAGTACCGGAGCTATACAATCTGCACTAGGCCGAACTGACACTTAACTACATTAACAGTAAAACTGAAACGACACTGACTCCCCTAGGCTTTGTTCTTGTTTAAAGATATCTCCCTCCTATAGAGGAAGCCGGACCTTCTATTTGCCCGGTTCCCCTATTTTTTTTTTTTTCCTTGGGGCTTAATGGCCATCGTCCTCTTGGGGGACATTAGGCCAACCAAGATGTATTTTCAAAAGTGTTTTGGGCAGCCTCACGCCACTATCGTCCGAGCTTTCACCGCAGTCGTGGCGGGAGCATGTGGTAGAATGCTCTAATTAGGATCGGCTAGACGTGCCTCCTCCCCACGAATGATCAGGACGGGTCTGATCGCCTCACCCATGTCGGCAGCCCGCAGCAGGTCGTAGAGGGTGGTGTAGGTCGTGGCTCCGAGCTGGTACGACCGGGTGTGGGCATCGAGGGTCAGGAGGTGGCGGTAGGAGGCTACGTCTAGCCGATCCTTAAGGTCGATTATTGGAGGGCGAGATGGAGGGCCCACTGCTGCTGGAGGAGGGGAGGACTCACTAATCTCCTCCTCGGCCGAGGAGCCGGTCGACGCTTCCTCGGCCATGGAGGCAGTATCTGAAGAATCCTGCCCCTCCTCCGTCATCGCTGGCTGTTCGTGGATTTCTGCCGTGGTCTCAGTCGTAGTCCTTGAGATTGCCGGGTCGTCAACAGGAGTGGCAGTTTCCCTGTTGAGGGGAGCCTCAAGTCGCAGCCTCTTCCTTGGGGTATGACGAGGGGCAGCAGATCGTCGCTGCCGGGCCCTACGCTCCCGTCGGCGGGGAATCGAGTGTATATCGCGGGCGAAGCACTCGGGGATGACAAGGGAAGGCAGCCCGTTCTCCTCAAAAATCCTAGGGAGGAGAACGCGCAAAGCCCCCTTATCACCCCCACAAAAAGCCTTCGCCGTCGCGACACACATCTCCACGAGTAGATTTAGTTGTTTGGGATTCCCAGGATCCCTAGCCCGATGTCCCTGGGCCGTGAGACGTCGCCGTGCATAAGCAGAGCCCTGCACAGCCACACCTCCCGGTCCAGTAACATCCCGGGCCTCAGGACCCTTTGGGGTCCCAAACAAACCAAATTTTACCCGCTCTCCATCACCTAGGGAGCGTTGGAGGTGGCGTGGATTCAGCTTAACGATCGCCGAGCGGTGCACAAAAACATCAACACCAGTATCCTGGCGTTTGATGAACCCGTACCCCGCACTCACGTTAAACCAAATCACCCTCCCCTTGATCTTCTGGGCTGCAGGAACCTGTGGCTGACTTGTAGCCCCCCTCAACGGGTCGCAGGCATTGTCAGCACTGACGTCTGGCATGGTCGGCTGCTGGCTCCTCTCTCCTCCTCTCTCGATCGATCCCAAGCGGTTCCCCTAGGCTCTTCCACCACCTTATATAGCCCTGCATTACACTCGAAGCTTCTGGTATACTCTAGCACCTACATTATCAAATCAGAGACATCCAAAGCATCAAATCAGAGACATCCAAAACATGCCTGTTTTCTTACACTGTATAATACTCTAAATTATTTACCACATAAACTGAGATAAAATTACTTAATTTAACAATCGCACAAATAAAGTTTGTAGAGAAAAAGAGCATAAAATTTAATGCATAACTTACAAAATACCTCCGGTCACAAATAGCAGGCTAACTGGCAACTCTCACTAATAATTGTGTTATGCGCTGTGTTTTTATGGCGCGACCTCTCTCCCCGTAAGTACACAGGCTCAACCTCAGGTTTATGGCTGTGTCTTAGGGTGCGACTCCTCGCATCACAAGTCACAGGCACAAGCTTTGGGGCCCTTTACTACCTGACCGGGTTAGAACATTTTCCAAAGGAACAAGGCAAAAACACAGGCAAACCAGTACAGCACATATATTGACCAGATTTAGACAAACAATACAATATGGAATACTACACGTGACACAGAGTTTAGTTACAACAGCTCAAGTTACAAAATACAATAGCAGAGCAGCACACTGGGTATAATGAGTGCGGCATTCTACGTGTTTGTCTTAGGGCTACACAATAGGTTCTTGCCCCACACCTGTCTTTCAGGGATTTCGCCCTCGTATCAATGAGGCGTACACTGAACCTGGGGTAGGTTTTCTGGGTCTTGGAAAGTCACTAGGGATATTACTGTTGGGTTTGATTGATTGACTGTTTAAAATCTGGCGGCGCAACTGCCAGGGTCATATGCCGCCCGACAACAAGCTAAAAGATGCAGCTAATAAAAATTGAATACTCAAAATAAAGTTAATAACTATTACTAGGAATAAAACATGGAAAAGTATAAAAGAATAGTGTTATGCTACGTATTTGCGGGTGGGTTTCTCGCCGTCAAATACGCAGGCTACAGCGGGTCCCTATTCTAGACCGGGTCAGTAATTCTAAGGAAAAGGACTGGACTCAAAAACAAGGCAGTGACTGTTACACACATGTATTACAAATATCTTCCCAGATACAATAATACATCAACAAATACACTAGATGCTGGGTTGGCTGGGGATGGGCTAACAACTTAACACAAGGTTTTGACTGGAAATCTGTCACTATACCGCCTTGTATACTGGCTTGTAGAAAGTATGGTAATATTTACCCAGCACTTATGACACATAAAATACACTTATGATTCAGGACACAGGAATGAATTTACTACAATTTCCCAATCTCATATAGCACTGGACGTCACTGATACATGAATTACGTTAACACCTGTGTCATAGACACTCACCTGGCTGGAAGTCTATCTTGAACAGAGTCTGCCACGCAATGATCGCTGAAGGGGGGACTGCGGTATTCTAGCGGGACATTTGGAGATGGCTAGACATACAATAACTAATGTGCCTGGACACTGAGGTGGATGGAGGTTTAATACACAAGGAGGAGGCACGATGGGAATAATATCCTTTCCTTCCGTTAGTCACTGTGGTGTTTCACTTGCGTGCCTGTACACTAGGGAGGGAGAGTTTTGATAAACAAGGGAGTGGCGCGATTGACTTATTATTATTGTTCTGTTTGTCACTGTGGCGTTTCGTTTACTGGGAGATGCACGGGACTCCACTCGGAATATAGATTAGGTCAAAGTTATTATTGGGCTCGTCCAATCTTACACTCTGGGTTCCTGTCACTTTATCACTAGAATATACTATCAGGAATCACTGGCATGGTATAAACTAATGCACACATATATCTGGGTCTAGAAGGCACACAAATAGGTAAACTCCACTCGCTTCATGATCGCTGGTGGGCCGCAGGTTGATTCCTCCGTCCGGAGGAAGGACAGAGTGATGTGCCCCTGGGCAGGGCCCCACACGTAGTCGTGGGACTAAAGGCTCGGCCCGAAGAAAGCCAGGAGACGGGCCTGACGTCGAGTCTGGAAGAGACTCGGAGAGGTCTCGCCCACAGGTAAGTCGCACCCTGGTGCTCGGGGCAACTCCAGGGGTGACTGAGGAGCCAGGGTACTGGAACCCAGGGCAGCTGGACTGCGGCAACGGCTGGTGGGCGACGTCGCCATCAGGGTCGTGACACGGGAACCTCGGGCCGGGGGAGTGGTGGACAGGGCCCGACGTCGGCTGCTGGGTCTGCTGGGGCTCCGCTTCGGCCGCTGTTCACTCTGGTGGAGTTGCAAGGAACCAAGGCCTCGGGTGAGGCCATGCCACGGCTCGGGGGAAGGGTCCTCTCTGGCTGCAGGATCTCCTGTGGGAGAGAAGCGGACTGTGGCCTGCTCTACCTTCGGCCTGACGTGACTAGTGGCCGACGTCATAGTAGCACAGGGGACAACAGCTTCAGTGCAGCTAGTGGCCTGCTCTACCTCTGGCCTGACGTGGCTAGGAGCCGACGTCGTAGTGGCAGAGGGGACTGTAGCTCCAGGGCGGCTAGTAGCCTGCTCCACCTCTGGCCTGACGTGACTAGCCTGCAGTGGGGATGTAACTGGGGAACGGACTATAGCTGGTTCTGCCCTGTACCCGGTATGACAATGGCCAATACCTCAAATAGAGAATAAAATAACAATTAGTTATAAAAGTGGAAGGAGGCCTGCCTCCTGAAGAAAACTAAAAACATCAGCAAAACTGCCAGAGGCTCCACCAAGCATTGAAGAGAGACAGTAGGCACCATGTGTCCCTCTATGCCTATGGAGGAATTGCTGACGTAGGTTCCCCAAACATGGACACTCGACCAGCAAGTGGCGGACAGTAAGGGGAACAAGGCAATCATCACAGTACGGTTGAGTCTCACCACTCATGAGGAACCCATGTGTAAGCCGAGTGACCAATGCAAAGCCTAGCAAGAGCCACCCCTAAACGCGTGGCAGGGAGGGAAGAACCCTTGGCACAACCACCCTCTGAAAGATTTCTTTTAGTTTATTATGAGCAACACCATCCCAGTGTCTCTGCCAGCACATATGAATTCTGGACCGCAAGTAAGATGTTATATCAGAAGCAGGAAGTGGGTAGTCGGATGGAAGCTGTTGAGAAGCCGCAGCATTAGCCAATGTATCTGCCCTTTCATTGCCCACCACACCACATGTGCGGGAACCCAGCAGAAATCCACCCAGCAGAAATCCACTCTCTTCCCCTGACGACGAATGAGGAACAGCCACTCCAAAATAGCTAAAACAAGAGGATGGGAGGAGTTAAAAGAGTCCAGGGCCATAAGCGCCCTTGAGAGTCGCTAAAAATAGTAAAATGATTGTTTTGGTGAACAAACACCAACTTCAGGGCTAAAACAATAGCTCACAACTCTGCAGTAAAAACTGAGGCAGAAAATGGAAGACTACCTCCACAGTGAAAGTTGGGAAATACCACTCCAAAACCAACACCAGAGGCGGATTTAGAGCCATCATTATACACAGGCACTGAACCATCATGCCTAGAAGTATGTTCTAAAAATAACTGTAAAAGAGACTGAGGAACGACAGAATCCTTTGGGCCCGCCAGAGACCTGCAGAAAGTTACCTTGGGCAAGATCCATGGTGCAACCCTTGGGATCTGAACCGGACTGACAGTTACTGCTGACAAACCAAACTCCTCCATGATATCCTGAACCCTATAGCCAAACGGGACATGCGAGGGTGCCTATGATAATACAAAAACAAGACTCACATCACACACTCCCAGACAAGCGAGTCTGGAAGGTGATAAATCCGGAGCAAACATTATGCTGCAACAGACTGACGCAGCAGACCTAAGGGAGGCACACCAGCCTCCACCAACAAGCTGGGAATCGGAGATGATTGAAAAGTGCCAGTTGCAAGGCGAAGACCAGCATGATACACAGCACCTAGAGTTTTTAGTCTGGACTCTGTGGCAGAGGAGTAGACTTCACAGCCATATGACAGCTTGGATGTCACAAAAGCCTGAAACAGATGCAAGAGTGTTCTCCGATCAGCACCCCAAGAGGTATGGGACAGAACCCTCAACAGATTGAGAGCCTTCATACATGATACTTTAAGATTTGCCAAGTGTGAAACCCAAGTCATACGGGGGTCATACGTCAGGCCCAAGAATTTAGTCTCTGCCACACAACGGAGTCTCCTGCCAAAGCAGATCAGGATCCGGGTGTACCTGTCTCATCCTACAAAAGTGCATAGCCACAGTCTTAGAAGGGGAAAACCAAAAACCCTTGGAAGCTGCCCAAGCAGAAATCTTGTCCAAGGCAAGCTGCATACGCTGCTCAATAGCAGACATGCGGGAGCCAGAAAACCATATGGCTAAGTCATCCACATAAAGAGATGAGGATACCCCAGGAGGCACAGTGTCAAGGATACCATTAATGACCACTGCAAACAGGGAGACACTTCCTCCTGGCACAGTGGCACAGAATGGATAGAACCCACACGGACCCGAAACACACAATCAGTCAAGAAGTCTTCAAGCAGCAAAGGCAGCCGACTGCGTAAACCAAAGGCATGAAGTTGTTGGAGGATGTCATGGCGCCAGGTAGTGTCATATGCCTTCTCAAGATCAAAGAACACAGCCACAAGATGTTGCTTGGAGGCAAAAGCTTCACAGATCAATGCCTCGAGCCTGATAAGGTTGTCTGAAGTACATCGGAATTTACGGAAGCCACTCTGTGAAGGAGAGAACAACCCTTCTCTAGAAACCACACAAGCCTGATACTGACCATCTTTTCACATAGCTCACACACGCACGATATTAAAGCAATTGGGTGACAGTTGGAAACCTGGGAATGATCCTTATCAGGCTTGGGAATGGGGAGGACAACATTCAACTTCCAACTCTTGGGAATAGAGCCCTCACCCCAAACCCTGTTAAAAAGATCCAATAAAAACTGGTGTGAATCAGTCGGTAGATGACGAAGCATAATGTATGGAATTTCGTCAGGCCCAGGAGCGGTGTCACCACACTCTAAGAGGGCAGCACATAGCTCACTGAGACTAAAATCTAAGTTATATGGCTCTCCGCCATGACAGTAAAAGTCAAGACCCAGTCTCTCCTGATTCCTACGAAAGGTAGCACACGGTTTAGAAGGATCTTTCTTTGAGACAGTATAAAACTGATCTGCAAAAGCAGAAGCTATTGCATCTGGTGCAGACACAAGATCGCCCTGAAGTTGCAACACCGGTGGGGAGGGGGGCGAGAACCTACCAGAAATCTTGCGCACCTTTTTCCACACCATTGGCATTGGAGTAGCGGACGTAACTGTAGAAACATACGACCTCCACAAGTTGTGGCGAACATCCTTCATGACCAGTCTATAGTGAGCACGTGCTTTGAGGAACTGGATTTTTAGAAAAACAACATCACGATTGGCAAAATACCGACGAGCAGCTCCTTTTGCTATAGAGCAGTCATCATTCCACCATGGCACAGGTCTCTGGGAAAAAACTCCAGAAGTCCATGGGATGGAATGAACCCCTGCTGAGAAAAGAGTCTTAGTAAAATAATGTTCAGCATCATCAATAGTTGAAAAATCAGTAACCTTGTAGGCAATAAAACACAGAGTTCCTCAAAGAGAGACCAATCAGCCCTATCTAGACACCAACGTGGCATACGGGTTGTAGGAACAGAGCGAGTAGTCTGGATCAACACAGGATAATGATCACTACCATGCAGATCATCCAAAACCTCCCAAGCAAAATCAAGGGCACAATCAGAGGAGGAGATGGTGAGGTCAGTGACAGAATACGTGCCACTTTGAACATGAAAATGGGTCGGCCTCCCATCGTTTAGGATAATCAAATCTAAATCCCCAACCAAACAGGCAAGAAGATCACCCCGCGGATTTGAAAGTGAGTCACCCTACAAAGGATGGCGGCCATTAAGGTCACGAAGGAGTAGAAAAGGGGGTGAAAGTTGTCTGATAAGGGTCTCCAGATCAGTCATAACAGGAGCGGAAGGTGGAAGGTACAGACAACAGATGGTATAGTACCTCTCAGCGTGCATCTGTACCGCTAAAACTTGAAGATGAGACTGGACTGGAAACGAAATAAAGGGGATATCAGATCGGCATAAAATGGCACATCCACCGCTGTGACCACCAGGAGGAGATACATGGAAGACCTCATACCCCCTGATAGAAGGAAATGGTCTATCCCCCACCACAGTCTCCTGGAGACAGACACAGAGTGGGCTCAGAGCAGAAAGTAATAACTGTAATTCCTCCCAATTTGCCATGGTACCTCTACAATTCCATTGAAGACAGAATGTTATTGGTTGAGCCATACTGATTAGTATGAAATATTATGAATTGAGAAGCACACGGGCTATGTAGCAACCTCGTTGGGAAGGGTGCAAAAGCCCTTCTTCCTAGGCGTGAAGCTCTGCCTCATCAACCGAGAGGACAATGAAGATTTAGAGTTTCTATGGGTGGAAGGACCCTTACCTTGAGACACGTCCCGCCCATTGCCAGAATGAGCCTGAGGCACAGAGACCTTCCTGGAAGACCCACTCGCCCCGTCCGCACAACCACGTGGGGGTCCAACTGGCACCTTGGGGCTAACTGAACCCTCCCCAACCGAAACATCCAAAGGTTGGTTGATGGGTGATGGATCAGAAGAAGCAAGCGATTCAGCTCTTTGAGAATCTAAAGACCCAGACCCCGCCACACCTGAGCAAGAGGCAGGGACCGGAATCTTAGAGAGACCATCACGAACACCCACTGACTTAGATGCTGCCACTGGCTGGGTCGTCGAGTGAAGAGCCCCCTCACTCCTCACCCGTTTGAGGTTAGCTGACGCAACCTCCCTCTCTGTAGCAGAACTAGATGCACTAGAAACTGTAGAAGCACATTGTAAAGAAGACTGAATATCAGTAGCCAAGCGAACAGATGATACAGGATCAGCAGATTACGGGAGTAGCAGCAGATACAGGAGTGTCAGCCGGTACAGGAGTAGCAGCTGGTGCAGGAGTAGCAGCTGGTACAGGAGCAGCAGCCGGACGAGATGCAGCCTTCAAAGGTGCCGAAGTCTTTGGGAGATGACAAGGAGGAGGAGTAGGACGTCCAGTATCTGACAAGGGACGAGGAGATGGGTCAGTGAAAGGAGCAGGAGCCCCATGACGGCACATGGCAGGCTTTGACTTAGAGAGAATAGAAGCAAAGGACACACCTGGGTGGACATACATCGACATGACACGATCCATAGCTTCAGTAAAACTCAGCCTCTCCATGGCTCTGAGAGACAAAATTTCATGTTCCATTTTGTATCGATCACAGGATTTAGAGGAAGCAGCGTGCTCACCACCACAACTGATACATGATACGGGACCAGGGCATTCCACACCCTCATGAACATCAAACCCACACAACACAAAGACTGCTGGAAGTCCCAGGGCAAGGCACCTACAAGTTCGACCAACATGACCCAAACGCTGACAGTGGAAACATCTACGAGGCATAGGGATATAGGGCCTAACTCTGTACTGGTACCAAGCAGCGTCAAGAACAGCAGGGAGGCTCAATGAATCAAAGATAACAATTAAGGATGGAGTAGGCACAAGGTCACCATTTATTTTCTTCTTAATTTGCTCAACCTTGATTACCTTCTGTGCAGACAATTCTTCAGCAAGGCGTGCCTGATCGTATATTAGCAATTCCTTGGCATACACAACCCCACGAGAATGATTTAACGAAGCATGGGGGGCCGTGTGACAGACTGACCCGAATGCATGGACAAAGATTGAACAGCCACACTCTGAGAAGCGTCAGACACCTCTACCAACAAACTGCCATCAGCCTGCGGAACCACTTTACGGGCTGCACCACAGGCAGCAACAAGTTCTTGATGCATATGAAAAATATCACACCTGAGGTCCACTCCAGCAGGGCCACACACAACTAAGAATTTGTCAAAAGGTGCAGGAGGAGGAGCAATCAGAAATGGATTTATACACTAACATGGGGGTCCCAAGGGCCAGGTACACTTCTTGCCCCCTGCCTGTGACCCGTTATGGGTGCCGCCAGACCGCGGAGGCAAGGCAGGGGAGGCTGAATTCCCCATGGAGCCACGCAGAACCTGAAAGGGCTCCAGAGTGGCAATGAGTGAAGGTCGAGGAGAGTCAGTGGATGCGTTGAGGTCTGGGAGAGAGGCAGGTTTTTAAAAATGTTATTCATATTAATAATCTAAATAACTTCATTCCCCCACCCCCCCACCCACCACGGAGCCCAACAAGGGGAGACCATATGCCACAGGTGACTCAGGGGTAGCAGGGGAGTATACGCGGGTAACCACTGGGGGGCCGGGCAAGGGTGACTCCAGGACGATAGGAGCCACCAGGCCCCCCAGTGCAGTGCCCACTTGACCCTAGTCAATGCATGACCAGCCAATTGACCTGGTCGGGCCCAACCAGGCCACCCGTCTAGTCAGAATAAGGGACCAAAGAGGTGTGTTGCTAGGTGCAGGGCGCACCGTACAGCATCGCTCAACCTTCAGGACTCCCGTCTCCCAGCATTATGGGATGCTACACACGGCAAACACATGGGGAGGCGACAGTCCCACCCTAGATGGCAAATGGGCTGGGACTAACATCACCAGCAGGCCTCCTCCGCTAGTGATGTAGGGGGTGCTTGGTCCACGAGGCCGACAAATGCCGAACCCTACAAAGGTAGGCACACCCTCAAAGTAGGTGGCACCGCCAACCACGCTTCAAGCCCCACCACCACGTCAAGGTGACCCCCTGCTGCGGGGTATCACTGTTGGGATTTACTCGTTCTGGGTAGGACACAAGGGTACTGGGGAGAACACAGAACACTGGGGAGAATGTGAGAACACTGGGGAGGAGTGAGGGGGGAACTGTTCACTGAGGGAGAGGGTACACTCAGGGAGCACTGGGGGAGGAGCTGAGTCCCAACACAGGACAGGGAGTGACTGCCGAAGAGTGAGGGAGAGAGAGCGTCCTTACGCTCTCTGGAGGTTCAGGTGTCGGCCCGGGGTAGAAGGGAGGCCGGCTGGAGGTGGGGGTGTTGCCTCGCGTCGGGAGGCAGCCTCCGGAGTACTGGGGCCCTCGGGACTAGGACCAAAGAGGGCCAGGAGGCGAGTGGCCCGGCATACTGCTCAGGCAGTGGTCGAGGTGTGGGGGACGTCAGGCACCTCGGGTGAGCCTGAGGAGGAGGGGGTGCCCTTCAAGGGCGGAGGGCTGCAGCCTCGGGAGGGAGAAGCCGTCAGGAGTCGCCTGTGGCATGGATGCCATTGGGAGTCCATCAATGAAGACCGTCGGGAGAGGGGCAGCTGAACCGACTGGATCCCTGTGTCCTGTCTGTCACACACTAGACCTGTAGAGAAAGAGAGAGGCATCCCACTCAGCCACAGGAGGGTCGAGCTGAGCCAGAGACTTGCTCCCCTTCGGGAGATTCCAGCTTCGTGGAGGAGGGGGGGCAGGAGCTCGTGCCCTCAGCTTAGCGGGCCCGGCGGGTGCTGCCGTAACTCCATGCCATGAGAGGAGGAGATCCCAAGGATGCTCCTTGAGCCTGGTAAGCCTGGCGAGCGTTACCAAGGCACCCTGATGGAAGGGAGGAAGGGGAAGTTCCGGCAGACGTTCCCTCTGCCTGATAAACCCGGCGGGAGTTGTCCAGGCATCCCCTACTCCAAGGGCGGCAGGAGAGAGATACGTGGTGGGTGTTCTCAGTGGAGCATGCCCGGCGGGCACTACCTTGCTCCTGCTGGGGGTCTGGCGCAGCTGCGGCATACCCGGCAGGTGACACCGCAGTGGTATGCCCGGTGGGCGCCACCACAGCACTGCAATGAATCCCAGGCCTGGTAGGAGGGATCCGGCAGACGCACTCACACAGGTCTACCCGGCAGGCGTGACCGTGTTTCTGCTCCTTGGGGAGGTTAGCAGTTGAGGAAGAACTGGTGGTTGCTTCCTCACCAACAATTCCAGCGGAAGTTGCTGGGCCGCTGTGTGGGAATGCTAAGGTGCAAGTCCCAACCCAAGTCTGATGAGAGCTGGCCCAGGTGGAGAGTAATACATCCGGACTGCTACCTCGGGTCTGGTCCGGTTGCTGGGAGGAGGGGCTAACGGGAGAGAGTGGGGTAAGCCATTGTGGCCCAGAAGGCCGATTCACCTGTTAGGTGCACATTTCCTTCCTGTTTTGGTGGTTGTTGGTGTCGTTGCCAGGGCGCATTTTAAACTGAAAATATGAGAACTACAGAGAACTTTCCAGTACTTCCTATCTAGCAAATCCCGCTTCTCAACAATAATTTTGCTTCAGCTTTTTGTCGAGCTTTTAGTGACCTCCCAATAAAAAGTTCATTGGGCTCCATGGCTTGCACACAATCGTTTCAAACTCTCTAATTTGTCTCGCTGTTCATCATAATGAATTTATCAGTTACGTCCCCAACTGTAAACGACACTACTTATTTGTACTTGGGACTTTCTTAACCCATGGAATAAGGTGGCGTTTTGTAAATATTATTCTGCTTAGACTAAGGCCAGATTATTTTACACAGATTTAGAGAGACGGCTCATACTGGAGGAGTTAGATCCAACCTTCATTAACCCCCTCACTAAGAAAGGTTCGATGACGTTTAAAATTGCAAGGAGAATAGCTGATATACGAAATACGTCAATGTAGCAAAGTGGTAAACCACTTTACAATGATGACTTTTTTTTATTCTATTTGTGCATGATAGGGATGACTGGAGAGAAACTGTGAATGCATAAATGGTGACGTGGCCCCGACGGGATGTTCTTCCACATCTGGTCTGATCAGCTGATCGGGTCAGGTGCCAGGAAGGGGGTGGGTCCAGTATGATGTGGCAGGAGTAAACCAGCTTTGCTGTTGGGCCCTGCTGCAGATGTCGCTGAATTGCACTGCGCAGTTGACCCTTGTGCTGTGTGGTATGGTGAGGAGTGGTTGCTTCTCCTCTTAGATGCTAAGATACAAGTAAATGTGTGTGTGTGTGTGTGTGTGGGTGTGTGTGTGGATGAGTAATTTGGTGAGTATGTCCTCCTGTCTTGGCACCCCCCTAGGGGAAAAAGCCTAGGTATATAACTAGTGATAGATGTTACCCTCAGATGTTTTATCACATTTAAAATGGAAATAATTTTTCATTCTGAAGGAGTTTGGGGAAACAACAAGGAAGCTTTCCATTTCGGAAAGTAGGTAATAAGGTGAACAAAAAAGGAACACTGAGAGAGTAACACCCACAGTTGGTCCAAGGGCAGAACAATTGGCTTTGCCCTGTGAACTTGACTTTCGAATCGAATTATTTCAGCATTTTCTTATCATCAACCTTTCCACCAAGTTTGGTTAAAAATGGATCGAAACTGTTTGAGCTGACATTGCTCTTTAGGCCTAACATTTGGACTTCTGTTGAGAAAATCGAATGTTTTCATCCATTACTGACCCTCGACCCTTCCACCAAGTTTGGTTGAAATTTAATCAAAACTAAGTTACAGGGTCGTACCTGTGATCTTGCCTTGTGGTCTTGACCTTTAACTATTTGTTTCTGAAATCGAACCACTTTATATTCGTTTTATGTATATTCCAAATTCCATTTTGTTAATGCTGCCATGCCACAAGGATCAGTTCTAGCACCAACCCCATTCCTAGTTCATATTAATGATCTTTTATCTGGCACCCATTATGCCATTCACTCATATGCAGATGACTCAACACTTCACAGTTCATTCACTCTCAAACACCCATTTACAAAGTTTTATATCTTTAACTCTCAACTCAGTGCCTTCATCTCCATAAATCAAGACTTATCTGAGATCAATGAATGGGGACAAACTAACCTTGTCTCATTCAGTGCTAGTAAAACCAAATATATACAATTTACTAATAAACAGATGTTGCCAGATTCGTATATTACCTTCAATGCTACTAATATTCCCACATCCGAAAGTATTGAAATTCTCGGTATTTCACTTAGTAGTGCCCTTAGCTGGACCTCTCATGTCAGATCACTTGCTGAAACCGCCTCAAAGAAACTTGAGTTATTGTACAGAGTTCGTAACTTCTTCACTTATGAGCAGTGCTCTAATTAAGTCATGTGTGCTCTCAGCAAGAATATTGCTCACCCTTGTGGAACTGATGTAAAGAAGTTGCACTAAAACAACTAGACAAAATTCAGAACAAAGCTATTGGAATTATTAATAACCCTACTATTAAAAATATATTACCTCCCCTACAAGCATAAAAAGGAATGTTGCTTCCCTTGCATTATTTTACAGACACTTTTATGACAAATGCTTAGACGAAGTTGCGTTCATTGTGCTATCTCTCCATGCCTTCCCTCATGCTACACGAGTAGTGGGGTCTACAAAAAAAAAAAAAAAAAAAGACAGCATTGCTTAAAAGCATTATGGGGACTTCTCTCTCTGGCTCAGTGGTAAAGTGCGCATGTGTGAAGCGCGGGGGTCTGAGATCGAATCACGGCCAGAGCAGTGTGATTAATTTGTTGTTTCATTTCGGTCATTACACACGGGCATCTGGTAGCGCTCATGACTGGAATGTCACACAGCCTTATTGCAGAACTTCTGGCTATCAGAATTCTTTTATTTCCCTAACTGCATCTCTCGGGAACTTGCTTCCCCGGAGTTGTTTCCCCCCAAACTTCAACCTACAGCTGTTGAAGTCCAACTGTTAAAGATTTTTTATGAATGGAGGACGCCACTAATCTTGTGTATGGATTACTTTTTTTTATTACATTTGTTTTTCCTTCATCTATTCTGTTTATTTTTAAAAAAAGAAGATAAATCCCAATCTTCTATCATGTTTAGTCAAAATGAAATAAAATTTATAGGTTCACATTGTACTATGACTTGACCTTAGACCAATTTCTCTCAAAGACAGTAGGTCAACCGATTCATTGACCCTCAACTCTTTCTCCAAGTCTGATTAAAGTTGGATCATACTTGTTTCAGTAACACACACACACACACACACACAACCAAAGCTATTTTACAGCTACATCCGAAGCAAAACTAAAGTAAAAGATAAAATAAAATCCATTACGGATGAGGGGATCATCTATACACAAGAGAAAGATATTTGTGAAGCACTAAGTAAGAATTTCCAATCAGTTTTTACAGAATAAAATACAGTCATTTTGAATGGAATGATATGGAACATGCATGCCCAAACATATTACCAGATATACAAATATCAGAAAAAGAAATACAGGAAGAGTTAAGTAAATTAGACAAAGGAAAAGCAAATGGTCCAAACGAAATTTCATGTTGCGTGCTACATGAATGTGCAAAGGAGTTAAGTAGACCATTAGCTTTAATACTAAAGGAATCTTTGGGTCAAGGTAAACTACCTGATATTTGGAAAAGAGCAAACATTGTCCCCTTATTCAAGAAAGGGAATAGACAAAATCCACTCAACTACCGACCAATATCACTAACCATTTTGTAAGACACTGGAAAAGCTGATAAGCAAAGTTTGGGTAAACCATCTAGAACACAATATGGTAACAGAAAGGCAATTTGGTTTCAGAAAGGGAAAATCATGTTACTAATCTACTAAGCCACTATGACAGAGTTGCAGAAACACTACAGAAA
Source organism: Birgus latro (assembly GCA_018397915.1). NCBI lineage: Eukaryota > Metazoa > Arthropoda > Malacostraca > Decapoda > Coenobitidae > Birgus > Birgus latro. The sequence continues at coordinate 39,098 of JAGKTI010002049.1, forward strand.
ATAGAAGGATGGGTGGACAGTATCTATGTAAATTTCAAGAAAGCATCTGACAGAGTACCGCACCAAAGACTTTTATGGAAACTGCACCATCAAGGAGGAATCCGAAGTACTCTGTACTGTCGGATGCAAGATTTTCTCAGGAGAAGGGAAATGAGAACAGTACTAAGAGGAAACTACTCATCATGGAGGGAACTGACTAGCAAAGTTCCACAGGGCTCAGTGCTGGCACCAATTATGTTTTTAGTGTATATAAATAACACAGAAATATTGGCAATGAAAGCTATTTAAATACGTTTGCGGATGCTGCAAAAATACAAAGAAGAATTACTAACACAGACGCTTGTAAAGAACTACAAGAAGAATTCAATAAACTTCATGAATGGAGTAATAAATGGCAAATGGAATTCAATGTGGAAAAGTGTCATGTCATCAAGTTTGGTAAAAGTGGGAAAAGACCAGATTGGGATTGTAAGCTAGGAAGTAAAACTCTACACATATCAGAAAGAGAGAAGGACTTAGGTGTGATTATCCATAACAGACAATCTCTGGCTGACCACATAAATGAGAAGGTAAGGATCATGTATACACTGCTTGCAAATATGAGAATAGCATTCACATACATAAATGAAGCCATGCTGAGGAAGATAATAACGTCCTTCATCAGACCAACTGGAGTATGCATCAGTAGTCTGGAATCCTCATCTCAAGAAACACATAGATGAGACTGAAAAAGTTCAAAGGGTCGCTACAAGATGGGTACCAAGCTTAAGGGATCTAAGCTATGAAGAAAGACTAGAAAAACTGAATCTGCAAACACTACAGGAGAGAAGGAAAAGAGATGACATGATTATTCTAAGTAAATGCATATCAGGGAAGGAGAAAATAGACATAGATGAATATATATAACCTATGGGGAAGCATCAGGAAGAGGACACTGCAAAAAACTGCATAAAAAGAGAGGTGATAAAGACGTAAGGAAATTTAGTTTCCCAAACAGGGCAATTGATCATCGGAATGCACTACCGAACGAAACAGTGTGTGCCAAAATTATTCATAAATTTAAGGAGATGTATGATTGTATGATGAAAATGGTTTAAGACACGGGACAGTATGAGCTTGACTCATTCCTATAAATATACAATTAGGTAAGAATTAGGTAAGAACACACACACACACACATACACACTGACCAGTGTTGTAAGTAAGATACTAGGAAAGCTGATAAGAAAGTTTGGGTAAACCATCTAGAAGAACACATTATGATAACAGAAAGGCAGTTCGGTTTTAGAAAGTGAAAATCATGTGTTACTAATCTATTAAACTACTATGATAGAGTTGCAGAAACACTACAGAAAAGAGAAGGATGAGCGCACAGTATCTATCTAGATTTCAAGAAAGCATTTGACAGAGTACCGCACCAAAGACTTTTATGGAAACAGTACCATCAAGGAGATATCCAAGGCAATCTGTACTGTTGGATGCAGGATTTTCTCACAAAAAAGGGAATGAGAATGGTACTAAGGGAAAATTTCTCATCATGGAGGGAAGTGACTAGTGGAGATCCACAGGGCTCAGTACTGGCACCAATTACGTGTTTAGTATACACTAATGGCATAGACAGTAACACTGAAAATGGAAGCTATCTAATTATGTTTATGGATGATGCAAAAATACAAAGGAAAATTACTAACACGGATTCTTGCAAAGATCTGCAAGAAAAATTAAATAAGCTTCATGAATGGAGCAATAAATGGCAAATGGAATTTACTGTGGACAAGTGTCATGTGACTAGTCAGAGTTTAGTAAAAGTGAGAAAAGACAAGATTGGGATTATAAGTTAGGAAGATCAACCCAACACATATAAGGAAGGGAGAAGGACCTAGGAGTGGATATCAATAACAGACTATTTCCAGCTGACCACATCAGTGAGAAGGTAGGTAACATGTATACATTGCTTGCTAATATGAGAATAGCATTCACATACATAAATGAAGACATGCTGAGAAAGATAGTAACATCATTCATCAGACCAACCCTGGAATATGCATCAGTAGTCTGGAATCATCTAAAAAAACACATAGATAAGACTGAAAAAGTACAAAGGGTAGCTACAAGATGGTTACCTAGCTTAAGGGATCTAAGCAACGAAGAATGACTAGAAAAATTGAATTTACCAACACTACAGGAGAGATGGAAAAAAGGCGACATGATTTTGCTATATAAATGCATCTCAGGGAAAGAGAAAATAGACATTAATGAATATATAACCTACAGGGCTGCATCAGCAAGAGGACGCTGGAAAAAACTACATAAAAAGAGAGGCGATGAAGACATAAGGAAATTCGGTTTCCAAACAGGGCAACTCATCAGTCGAATGCACTACCGGATGAAACAGTGCGTGCCAAAACTATTGTTATGAAGGGGATTAAAGAATCCCCCGAGCTAGACCTTACAGTGAGATCATATAACCCCGCTAGGTAACAGGAGGGCACTACCCTTCCCGGCACGGCAGTCCCGGGCGCGGCTCGAACTCGCGACGAGCTTGATGCTCTACCTCTGAGCAGTGCTGCCAACCAAAGTGCTCCAGAATTCCCTGAATCCTCGTGCAAAAATTCCCTAGAATTCCCCATCTCATAATAATGTATCTTATGGTAGGAAAGAAAACATTAAACTGGATGGAAAGATACTTTTTTTTTTTTTACAAACAAGAGTGTGTGCAAGCTATTTGCATTACTTTATACATATTCATGTGCACACTGCACAAATATAACATAAATAATAACACTTTGCTTCACATTTCTGTAAGAAAAAAACTCTCTTGGTTAAAAGAAGGCTAAGATCATGTTAGTTGCTGATTAATCCGATTCACTTGCATCACGCTCATACATACCTAGATTCATTTTACTTATTAATTTATCAACAGAAAAAGTGCCACATCTAGCATCCCCCAAATACCGTTTGGAATGGAGAAATCCTACAAGTGTTTTGGTTGAAAGACTGTTCCTCTGTTTTGTTTTCAGGTTGTTCACAGCTGAGAAAATTCTTTCTGTTGTGGCACTTGAATGAGGAAGACAGACCAGACCAGAAACAAGTTGTGACAAATTTGGAAACTGCTGCAATTCACATATGTAGCCTAATTACTGACTAGTTTGAAACCAGTTCAAAGTTTAGTGATATTGAGCATATCGCTCTTACTTTGGCTTCATGGCTTACATGAATGTAATACTTCCAATATCATCTATCATCAAAATATTCACAACCTCTAATACATGTACAGTAGCTCCCAAACCATCGATAAAATAGCCTACCTTATGAACAGCAGACAAGTCTGACGACTGTAGACCGTGGATGGAGACTGTCTGTGGAAGTGTCGATGAGTAGGGAGTACACCGGTGGTGACTTACTGCTGAGGGGGACTGGGTGACGGTTACTGTACTGCAGGTGTAGCCGCCTACTGCGTAGCGAAGGGAGAGTGGGACATGGACGGCTAGCATATGTTTACTCTCTGGTCTGACCTGTTCGGTTCAGGTTCACACCCACACAGTATCACGATATTCACACATTGCAGACTGAATTTCTTCCGATCTGGTAAATAAAGTGTCAACTCTTTCTCTTATAAGCACATTTTATATTCAGTATTGTTGATTTTTTTTTCGATAAATTGCATTATTTACGCAATAAATTCTTAACGCCCAAATTTCCCCAAATTGAGACATTTTCCCCATTTCCCCATTCGGACCATCGATTCCCTAAATCTGGGGATATTTCCCCAAGGTTGGCAGCACTGCCTCTGACCCACCGTGCCCCCTTATGAAGGGGGATTTGCCAGTTCGAGAACATTCATGTGTATCTGTACGATAGGCTAGTTCCGGTATCGGTACGGTCAGAGTTGCCAGCTTGCCTGCTGTTAGTGAACGTAGTTGTTTTGTAAATTATGCATTAATTTTTATGCTCTTCTTTATAATGTTTTATTTACGTGATTGTTTGTTAAATTATGTAATTTAATTTAAGTTTGGTAATTGATTTAGGGTGTTATGTAATGTAAGAAGATTGGCATATTTTGGTTGTCTCTTAGTTGGCAACTGTTTACAGTCGCACCGTCGAGTTCGCCCTAGACGTTTCTCGAGTAATGCAAGGTTATATAAGGATGTGGAATGAGACACTAGTTGTTGTTAAGGTTAAGGATTAGTTGGGCCTCAGTCAGTTTGAGTGAAGTTTAGTTGGACGTAGCGAAGTGTGTATATTTTCGGTACTTGAGAAGCAGTGAACTTTTGTTGGCAAACACAAAAAGTGTTGTAGAAGTTCTGTATATTTCGGTACTTGTGAAAGCTGTGTTAGGCAGTAAGTGTAACTGCAGTTCGTAAAGTTCGTTTAGCTCCAGTACTTGTGTGAATAGTGAAGTGAAGTTGGAAAGCATTAAGTGGAATTATTTGGATAATAAAGACAGTCAACTTTTAGAGGCCAGTGTTTATTTTCGCCTCAGCTGATCTTGTGCACTGTACACCTAAAGGCTGACCATAAGAAGAACGACACTGGGCAAAATCCTTCCTATACTGTACTACTGCTGTTGGAGCCTGTGGCAGTGTGGGGACTGGAACGTAACACGGGTGTCAGGAGTGTGGGATAATTTCAGGGCTGCATTGAGTCTAACCTTCGACATGGAGCAAGGTGGTGTGCAGACAAGATCCCGAGCTGGGCAGGAGGAGGAGGTGACCCTGGCTGCAATGATGAAGTTATTACAAGCTTCACAGAAAGACCTCAAAGAACAATTATTACAGGCACAGAATGAAGGACAGAAAAAACTCCAAGACAATTATTACAGGCACAGAGTGAAGGACAGAAAGAACTCAAGGAACAACTGCAAGTACAGCATGAAAAACTGGAAGCCCAAAGTGAAGGACAGAAAGAACTCAAGGAACAACTACAGGCACAACGTGAAGAACAAAAGGAACGATGTGAACAACTTCAAGAGGCATTACAGAAGCAATAGAGGGAAGTACAACTGAGGGTGCAAGGACAGCTAGATGCATTCATGGGGGAAATAAAGGAAGAACAGCAACAGCTTAAGGAGGAAGTAGATGCCAAGCTAGAGCAACAAATGTATGAGGTAAGCAATAATGTGATGGAGTGTAAACAGCATGTGGACGAGCAGTTGAAGACAATTAGTGCGGAAATAGTGACGGAGTGCAGACAGCACGTAGATAGTCAGTTGAAGCATGTAGTCGACCATGTGAAGATAATTAGTAAGAAAATGGAGGCTGTAGAGAAATATTGCACTGCTGAACTTCAGGTTAGTGTACAGGGAGCATATGAAAGAAATGGACAGTGTATGGTAAATCTTGACGGATCCCAGTCATCTAAAGGTAGCATTACAGGGTTGAATAATCAGAATGTAGAAGTTTTAAGTCCTGGCCTTAATTATGATGCCCTAGTTTTTAGACCCCAAACCAGTGAAGTGCATGGCTATAATGGGGGTCCAATTAAAAAGAAACCTCAGGAATTTGATGGTAGAGTATCTTGGGAGGCTTACTGTGCACAGTTTGAGTTACTTGCTGATCAGAATGGCTGGGATGATAGGCAGAAGGCAGTGCAGCTTGTTACTAGTCTTAAGGGTGCCGCAGTGGAAATTCTGGGCCAGATGTCAGTGATGGAGAGGAACAGTTATCAGTCTCTAGTAGAAGTGCTGGAGTGCAGATATGGAACCATGTACCAGACAGGTTTACCGGAGCCGTGTATGGGCTCAGGGAGAACCCCTTTAGCAGCTTGCTCATGACCTGGAGAGTATGGCATATAAGGCGTACCCTGGAGCAGCACCTAACCTATTGGGTATTCTACTGAGGGACCAGTTCATCAATGCTCTTGACAGTGCAGAGTTGAAAGTACAGGTGAAGCAGGCACAACCCAGAAGCATGCAAGACGCAGTTGCCAGGGCTCTAGAGTTTGAGTCCTATGTCAGATCAAATACGTCCACTTTTCAGACAGGTCGTAGTGCAGGATTCAAGGGAAGAAAGGGGCAGGTATGTGAAATGGAAAAATTTGAGGGAAGTTGCTGGTGCTGTGGGAAGCCAGGACACAGAAAAGAGGACTGCTACAAGTGGAAGAGGGAACAGAAGACCAGTGGAGGTTGTTGGTTCTGTGGGAAGCCAGGGCACAGGAAGGAGGATTGTCACAAATGGAAGAAGGAGCAAGAACAGAGTAGTACAAGGAAATCTTCAGTTGTAACAAGAGCATGTTGGACATGTAGTAAGGTGAGACACTGCAGTTCTGAGTGTCCAAAGAAGAAAAAGGATGATAAGTAGAAGGCTGCAGAAGACCAGAAAGAAGCGGAAAACTAGTGGAGGCTGGTGTGAAGGGGCAGCCACCAGCCAGCTTGTCCCAATTAGCCCCACCGCTGAGAAAATGCAAGAGAACAGCAATTGACTGTGCGAATAGATGGAAAGAAGTGTTCCATGGTGATTGATTCGGCCTCAGAGCAGACTTTTGTGAGGCCTGATGTGTTGCATCATCGGTATCTGCCTGAATCGTCGGAACAACTGTGTGGTGTAACTGGGCACCACGCGGAACCGAGGGGACCCCTGGATGTCCAGATTGAAGTGGCAGGGCAAGAGGCTACTCTTCCAGTTTACATGGCCGACATGGAGGGTCCTTGTCTTCTGGGTCTTGACTGTCTGATGTCCATGGGGTGTGAGCTGGACTTCTGCTCCATGAAGCTGAAGGTTCGAGGAAAGTCGGTTCCGGTCATGGCAGTGAAACGTACCAGTTCTGGTGGCGAGGTGAGGGCGCTCTGCACTACAGTGATACCCCCAAAATCAGAATTGTTGCTCCAGTGTAAGGTGAGTGGGTCTGTTGACAGCTGTATAGGGGTAGTGGAGACGAATGTATGGTGCAAGATGAAGGCCGGAATGATGGTGGGGAGAACACTGGTGAAAACAGGTGCAGATGAAGTGCCAGTTGTGGTGGCCAATTCTCCCGTGAGCCGCAGAAGATCAACGAGGGAGAAATTGTGGGACTGTGACAGGCGGTGGACCCTGAGTGGCATCAGAGGAAGGCCTGTAAAAGAAGCGTAGTCAAGGAAGACGGGTACATGCCAGACCACCTACGGGACCTATTTTCAAGGAGTAGCCAATGCCTGGATGGCTCACAAGTGCTGAAGTTGAGGCAGTTGCTGACAGAGTTTGCTGATGTCTTCTCCACTGAAGATCTAGACCTGGGGTGCACTGACCTGGTGGAGCATAGTATAGACACTGGGGATCACCGTCCGACTAAACAGCCAGCGCGGAGGATGGCGCCAGCCCAACGGCAGGAAATGGAGAAGGTGATGGAGAATCTCCAAAGTCAAGGGGTAATAGAAAAGTCCAACAGTCCTTGGGCATCAGCAGTGCTTCTGGTAAGGAAGAAAGATGGCTCAGTAAGGTGCTGTGTAGATTATCGAGCCCTGAATGATGTGACTGTGAAGGATGCATACCCCTTGCCAAGAATAGATGACACCCTGTATTCTCTGTCAGGTGCTAAGTGGTTCTCCACCCTAGACATGAAGGCAGGATACCATCAGGTTAAGGTTGCAGAGAAGGACAAAGAGAAGACAGCCTTTTCATATGGGCGGGGTTTATGGCAGTTTAAGGTGATGCCTTTTGGCCTATGCAATGCCCCAGCTACTTTTGAGCGACTGATGGATCGCGTACTGGAAGGCCTTCACTGGCAGACGGCCCTCATCTATCTGGACAATGTAAATGTGTTTGCACGGACTTTCGACCAGGAATTAGAGAGGCTGTCAGAGGTGTTGGACAGGATCCGCGCAGCACACCTGAAGCTGAACCCCAAGAAGTGCCACTTGTTTCAGAAGGAAGTAAAGTACCTGGGACACTGTAGGTGAGAGCGGCGTCCGTACTGACCTGGAGAAGTGGCAGCTGTGGAAAACTGGCCAGTTCCAACTAGTGTGAAGGAGCTACGGAGTTTCCTTGGCTTGTGTACCTACTACTAGCGTTTTGTCAAGGACTTTGCAACGATAGCTGCACCTCTGCACAAGCTGTTGGGGAAGGGACAGAAGTTTGCATGGGCAGCAGAGACTCAGAAAGCCTTCGATGAACGCAAACATGCATTGACAAGCTCTCCGGTATTGCCGTACCCTGATCGGGGTCAGCCATTTATCCTGGACTGTGACGCTAGTGACCATGGCATTGGTGGAGTCCTGTCACAGAAGAATGAAAAATATGTGGTAGCATATTACAGCAAGAAGCTTAGCCCACCAGAGCGGAATTACTGTGTGACCTGTAAGGAGCTCTTGGCAGTGATGAAGAACCTTGATTTCTTCCACCCCTACCTGTATGGGTCAAACTTCATCATCAGGACAGACCATGCTGCACTCAAGTGGCTGAAAACGCTAAAGAATCCAGAAGGACAACTGGCACGCTGGCTCGGGAAGCTAGACCAGCACAATTATGAGGTGCAGCACCGTCCTAGGTGGGTACATGGCAATGCTGACAGTTTGAGTCGTCGGCCTTGTGATCAAGATTGCCGGCAGTGTAGTAAAAAGGAAGATCATGGTAAGAAATGCAGCCGTACTACAGTGACAGGGCCAACGTCAGATGAAGCAGATCTGAAGAGGATGCAGTTGGAGGATGCAGATTTACAGCCAGTTATAGAGTGGCTACAGCAGAGTACAATGCGACCATCTTGGGAAGAAGTTTCCAGGTTGAACCCCGCAACCAGGAGTTACTGGAGTCAGTGGGACCTTCTTCATTTGAATAATGGACTACTGGAGCGTCAGTGGCAGACACATGATGGCCTTAGCAAGTATTGGCAACTGGTGGTTCCGAAGAAGATGAGGTCAGAGATCTTGGATGAGTCCCATAACCAGATCACTAGTGGGCACCTGGGAGCGAAGAAAACTCTAAGCCTGCTGCAACAGAGGTTCTACTGGATTGGCATGCATCAGGATGTTGAAGAGTGGTGTCGGGCCTGTGATGTGTGCTGTGCCAAGAAGAGACCCAAGAAACGTGGGTGCGGCCCTCTTCAGCTGTACCAAGTGGGTGCACCGATGGAAAGAGTTACAGTGGACATTGCTGGACCTTTGCCACTCACGGAAAGAGGAAACTGATACATATGTGTTGCGATGGACTACTTCACAAAGTGGCCAGAAGCCTATGCCATCCCCGATCAAGAGGCTGCAATTGTTGCTCAGGTGTCGGTTGACCAGTTCTGTCATTTTGGAATGCCACAAGAGCTACATTCAGACCAGGGTAGAAACTTTGAGTCTGCTGTGTTCCGTGAGTGCTGCCAGTTATTGGGGATCAGGAAGACCAGGACGACCCCACTAAGACCACAGTCAGATGGGATGGTGGAGAAATTCAACTGGACCCTAGGACTAGAACTGGCCAAGTACTGCGTAGATGGACAAACAGAATGGGACCAGAAATTACCTGCATTGTTGATGGTTTACTGTTCTGCATCCCATGAGTCTACCGGCCACACCCCTGCAAAATTGATGTTGGGCCATGAGTTATGCTTACCCATTGACTTGTTATTGGGAAGACCACCTGGTGAAGAGCTGCCTACAGACACCACAGGCTATGCGAAGCACCTTCAAGAAAGGCTGGCTGAGGTACATCGTCAAGTGTGAGGAGCCCTCAAGTTTTCAGGAGAGGTGATGAAGTGCAAGTATGATACCAAAGCAAGTGAGGTGAGCTTCAAGGATGGCGATCAAGTTTGCTTATACAATCCTCAGCGAAAGAAGGGACAGTCACCAAAGCTGCAGAGCCCATGGGATGGGCCTTACACTGTCTTGGACCGCCTGTCAGAAGTAACTTATCGGATTCGGGGAGGCAGGAAGTCTCACCCTAAGGTGGTACACGTGAATCATCTGCGGCAGTACCATGGGCCAGGACAGTACAGCTGGGGCGTCTCCGAGGGATCATGCTCTTCCGCAGCCGAGGATGTTGAGGAGGACCACGGAACTGAAGTGCAAGAGGATGGTGACAGTTTCCTGAGGGAAGAAGCGAATCAGGAAGAGGACCACGACCCTCCATGAGGAGTGGATTGTGTGGAGGAGCAAGGACGTCGTCGGAAGCAGCACAGAAGAAGACCTGATAAGTTGAATGATTATTTTGTATATAGTTAGATGTTTCATTAGGATTAAGGTTTGTGTTTGTGTATACTGTGTAGTTTTGTCAGGACGGCAAAGAACTTGGGAGGGGGTAGTGTTATGAAGGGGGATTTGCCAGTTAGGTGTTCGAGAACTTTCTCAGTGTGTCTGTACGGTAGGCTAGTTCCGGTATCGGTACGGTCAGAGTTGCCAGCTTGCCTGCTGTTAGTGAGCGTAGTTGTTTTGTAAGTTATGCATTAATTTTTATGCTCTTCTCTATAATGTTTTATTTACGTGATTGTTTGTTAAATTATGTAATTTAATTTAAGTTTGGTAATTGATTTAGGGTGTTATGTAATGTAAGAAGATTGGCATATTTTGGTTGTCTCTTAGTTGGCAACTGTTTACAGTCGCACCGTCGAGTTCGCCCTAGACGTTTCTCGAGTAATACAAGGTTATATAAGGTTATATAAGGATGTTGTTAAGGTTAAGGATTAGTTGGGCCTCAGTCAGTTTGAGTGAAGTTTAGTTGGACGTAGCGAAGTGTGTATATTTTCGGTACTTGAGAAGCAGTGAAGTTTTGTTGGCAAACACAGAAGTGTTGTAGAAGTTCTGTATATTTCGGTACTTGTGAAAGCAGTGTTGTTAGGCTGTAAGTAAAGTTCGTTTAGCTCCAGTGCTTGTGTGAATAGTGAAGTTGGAAAGCATTAAGTTGAATTATTTGGATAATAAAGACAGTCAGCTTTAAGAAGTGTTTATTTTCGCCTCAGCTGATCTTGTGCACTGTACACCTAAAGGCTGACCATAAGAAGAACGACTCACTGGACAAAGTCCTTCCTATACTGCACTACTGCTGTTGGAGCCTGTGGCAGTGTGGGGACTAGGACGTAACACTATTAATAAATTTAGGGATACGTATGATAAAAATGGTTTAATACAGGCACAAGCTTGTCTCATTCCTGTAAAGATACAATTACGTAAGAACAATTAGGTATAAGAACACACACACACATACACACGAACACACACATACACACACGAACACACATATACACACACCAAGCGAAATAGTACACCAGCGTGTGTGGATGTTAATTTAATTGCCTACAGTTAGCAAGTAGGAAACAAAGTACGTCATCGGAATGAAAGTGTTAAAGTGATGAGTGCTGGCTGGATGAATCACTTGTGCGTGATAAAGACAGAAAATAAAACCCACACTTGAAGACAAAGAATATATGTACCAAATAGTTTCGGTGGACACTGCCACCAATGGAGGTATAACGTGGCCTGAACGATTGTCCAGTGTGCAGTGGAGGAGTTGATGGCCAACTGGTTAGATAAGTGATTTGCTGCTCGAAATGACTTAAGTTTGATAGACTGGGACAAGGACTGTTGATTAGACTGGGACAAGGACTGTTTATTGATTTGAATATCGATGGAACAGATTTTACAGATCTCCCACAAGACCACAAACGTGTCATAAAATATGTGTTACAGGCAAAGTGGGAGACCCACCATTGTATAGAATGCCTATAATTTCAAGACAAAGCATAAAATAAAATAATCTATACACATTTCCTAGGTATTCTGAAGATTACCGAGTCTGCGTTAGGGAACGTGTGAATCGACCAAACTGCAGCAAACAGGCAAACTGTGAAATCTGTCATTTCATTTACGTTAGGTAAATTTAGCTACGGTTGGTTAGACTGAGATATTCTAGGTTAAGTTTAGGTTAGATTAGGCTAGATTAGTAAGGCTAGGTTAGGTTAACCCCAGATAACTTTTTTTTTTTTTTTTTACCTCGTTAGGTTACTGGGGGTCTCACATACTTGAAGGGAAAAAATAAAAAAATAAAAACTTGGTTTATTGGAATGTGCTTTAATACACAAATACTTCAAAACATTTTCTTTCATTGAGCCCCCCCCCCAAAAAAAAAAATTTATATGAAAATATATTAAAAAAAGAAAAGAAAAAAGGTGCAACATGTTGCATATACGAGTTTTAACCTTAACCCTTGCAAAACTGAAAGCTAGTTTCGTAAACTTTTGGGTCATCTGCTGTAAAGCGATGTTGGGACTTCCTGAAAACAAAAGAAGAAATACAGCATGTGAAAATTAACTGCACACACTGAATGACATAATAGGCTTTATAGGGCAAAATCAGAGCGAGTTCCAGGGCAGTACTCCCAAGGTGGATGGAAAGCTGATGACAGGGAGAGCTGGAGCTCCCGTTTCTTCAGCCCTCGGGACTAGTTCCTGACCATCTCCCTTTGCTGAACTTTTTCAGTGTTTCAGTAACATAGAGAGTAGGCCAGCATGCTCTCCAGTACAAGTTTTTCTAATTGTTAACACCAAACTACATACACGCTACACACTACACTTCCTTTTCGAAATTAAAAAAGAAAAATGGCATCGTGAAATCAGGCCTCAGAGTCCCCCGAGAGGGGGGGAGGGCCATAAATGGCCCCATCTACCCCTCTCCCGGTGACGACTCAGAGAGATGCCTGGAACGACTGTCTGACTCACTTCTTAATTTCTGCAACATTTGCGGCCTTTCCTCTAACTTTCTCTTTGTCAAACGCCACCTCTCCTCTAAACCTCACGTCCTCTTCTAACAGAGACTCAGCTGTCTGAGGAAACTGACAGCAAACCCTTTTCTGTATCCTCCTACTTTGTCTATACTCATTTAAAAGCCAAAGGTGTCTATTGTGTATATGTACGCAACGACTTATCTTGCTCTCTTGTTCCTGAACTTGATTCATCTGAATTCTCTACTCTCTGGCTTCGGCTTTCCTGTCATTCTCTGACTAAATATATCTGCACTATTTACTTATCTCCTAATTCTAATGACTATGAAAAATTCTTCGACTGTCTTACTTCTATGATGGAACACATTCTATCTACTTCTCCTTTCTCGGATATCTCCATTTTTGGAGATTTCAATGTTCACCACCACCTTTGGCTCTCCTCTCTTTCACTGATCCACCTGGTGAACAAGCCTACATCTTTTCTAAACGTAATGACTAGAGCAGCTTGTACAGCACCCTACCCATATCCCTGACCACCTTGGAGAGAGCTCCAACATACTTGACCTCTTCCTTACAACTAATCCTTCTACTTACGCTATTAAACTTTCCTCTCCGTCAGGCTCCTCCGATCACAACCTTATTACCTTGACCTGCCCTATTGCTCCGGTGCGGCCTGTGGACCCCCCAAAGAAACGTCATCTGTGACACTTTGGAGCTGTGGATTGGGGGTCCCTCAGGCAGGACCTATTTGATTTTCCCTGGATGATTATTGCATCCATGGCTGGGAGCCATCTGTGTGTGCTTTGCGGATTACGGAAGTTATACTCTCGGGCATGGAAGCGTACATTCCTTTCTCATACTCTTTGACTAATGCAAGAAAGCCTTGGTTTAATCATGCTTGTTCTAATGCTGTCTGCAACAAGGAGAGGACCTATAAAAGGTACCAGAGCCAGCCTACACCTGAATCACATCTTGTTTAGGTTTCTGCCTGGAATAGTGCTAAGTCTGTTCTTCGCTCTACTAAAAAAAAATTTCATCCGTACTAAATGCTTTCAACTCTGCAACTCGAATTCTTCCCACTCCTTCTGGCACTTTGCAGAAAACCTTTCTAACAACTTTACCTCATCATCCTTCCCTCCACTTTTCTACCCTGATGGCTCTGTAGCTATTTCTTCTACTGATAAAGCAAATCTCTTTGCTCAGACTTTCCCCTCCAATTCCACTTCAGACGATTCCGGTGCTGTTTTTCCATCATTTCCCCCCTCTGACTTCCTCATGGCTGACATTAAAATTTCTTTCGCTGATGTATTTTCTGCCATCACTAGCCTAAATACTAATAAGGCTTATGGGCCTGGTGGAGTCCCTCCTGTTGTCCTCAAGAACTGCTTCTGTGCTTACTCCCTGCCAAGGTAAACACTTTAGCCTTTGTCTTTCAACTTGTACCTTTCCTTCTTGCTGGAAGTTTGCTCTCATTCAGCCAGTCCCAAAGAAGGGTGACCATTCCCAACCCTCTAACTATCGTCCAATTGCTTTAACATCCTGTATCTCAAAAGTTTTCGAGTTAATTCTTAACAAAAATTTTAAAGCATCTTTCCTATCACAACCTTCTTCCTGATCGTCAGTATGGGTTCCGTCAGGGACACTGCACTGGCAATCTTCTTACCTACCTTTCAGACTCCTGTTCATCCTCCTTTCGGGACTTTGGCGAAAGCTTTGTCATTGCACTTGACATCTCAAAGGCTTTCGATCGAGTCTGGCATAAATCTTTAATTTCCTAACTGCCCTCTTACGGTTTCTCTCCTTCTATCTACGTCTTCATCTATAGCTTCCTTTCTGGTCATTCTGTAGCCGCTGTTGTAGACGGCCATCGTTCTTCTCCTAGATCTATCAACAGTGGTGTTCCTCAGGGCTCTGTCCTATCACCAACTCTCTTTCTTTTATTCATCAATGACCTTCTAAGCTGTACATCTAACCCTATCCACTCGTACGCTGATGATTCCACCCTTCACCTTTCCATTCGGTTCTCACAATGTCCATCTGAACAGTTGCTTTAACAAACAAGGGATGAAGCTATGGCACACCTAATATCTGATTTGGCTCGTATCTCTCACTGGGGTAAAAATAATCTTGTTTTTAATGCATCAAAGACTCAGTTTTTACACCTGTCAACCCGACACAATCTTCCACAGGAGTACCCACTAAAGTTTAATAATGTCCAGCTCAATGCTGCATCATCCTTGAACATGCTTGGGGTTACATTCACTCGGGACTTATCTTGGAAAGATCATATTACATCTCTTGTAAAATCTGCTTCCAAGAGATTAGGTGTACTAAGCCGACTCCGTACCTTCTTTACCCCTGCACAGTTGTTGAGTTTATACACGGGTTTTATTCGCCCCTGTGTAGAGTACAACTCTCATGTGTGGGGAGGCTCCCCACATACAGCTCTTCTTAATAGGGTGGAGTCAAAGGCTTTTTATCTCATTATCTCTCCTCCTCTTATTGGCCTCCTTCAACCTCTGTCTCTTTGCCGCACTGTTGCATCTTTATCTCTTTTCCATCGCTACTTCAATAATCACTGCTCCTCCGAACTGTCTGCTTGCATCCCTCCATATCTACGCCGGGTGCGTAGCACCCGCCTAGCACCAAACTCTCATCCCTTTTCTGTCCAGCTCTCTTATGCAAGAGTTAACCGTTACTCCCAGTCGTTCATTTATGCAACAGGTAAACTCTGGAATTGTCTCCCTCTGTCTATATTTCCTACTTCCTATGATCTCCAGTCTTTCAAACGCCGTGTCCAGGCATCTCGAAATGAACGGATCTTGAATTTGGCTCTCTTTTGTATTGTTTTTGTTGTTTTCTTGGATGGGACGGTTTGTGGGCTCCTGGCCTTTGGTTTCTTCTTTCTTGCATTAAAAAAAACCCATGAAGGACTTCAGTGGTCAGGAAGGTAAACGGAAGGACATATTCATATACTGTATGAGAGCCTTAATTTTGGGGGCCCCCTGGATTTTGAGACCCCAGGCTACCTGTCTAGGGTTTAGATAAATGCTTAACATAAGCTAACATAACTTAACCTAGATTATCCCAGCCTAGCCTAAACGCTGTCCCCCTGTTGTCTATTATACTTTGCCTCAAAACGCTAGACACTTTATAGAATACCTAGGCATCCTATGAAAATCCCTAGGTAAAGTATACAAGGTCAGAATGAAATGAGTTTATTTCATACTTTGCCAAAAAATGCTAGACATTCTATAGGCTTTCTATACACTTCCTTAGTTTCCCACAATGCCGGTAACATATACATACTGATACCACTACATCAGTCGTGAAAGAGACAGTCCCAGTCTTTATTCTGTGTGGAAGATAAGTATTATGCCGCAGTGGTGACATGTGAGGCAGTGTGGCACATGAGAAGGCTGCTGAGCCTCAAGGGACGGATTTTCAAATCTATGCCTAGTAGTATGATAAGAATAACTTCTGAGAGACAACAGACATTTTATGCCACTTAATTCTTTCAGTCCGATGACGAATTTTTGTATGGTGTTCTTAGGCATTTTACCCAGTGATAAACAGACTATTTGTTGTGGAGAGGCTGATGAGGGTTGTACCTAACCCTCCATTTCAAAAAGTCTCCACTAAGTTGAAAAAGTCGCATGATGGTAGCAAGAATAAATTAGTAATATCTATGTCGATTCCCCTCCCAACTCTTCCAAACCCAGCCCTCTTGTTGCCCACTGTACCACCATTCTGGGCACCAATACATACCTTTTCCAAATCTACATGTACAGCTGCAGATCCACAAAGCATGGGGAGTCCTGGGTATCTACTGTAGAATCCCGTTTTTCGGCTGTTCATAGCTTTTCCCACTCCAAGGCCTGCACAAGGAGTGGACGTGGCACGACACATATCCAGAGAGAGGAGGAGGATGTTCGAATCCAAATCGTTGCCTAGCAACCGATTATAGAAGACAATTTTAGGGATAACGATGAAATTGTTACAGAAATCTTGCTAGGGCTGCCACTAGTATTATTTGCGTTTGTTGTAGGCTTTTAGATGTCACAGAGACCCCTTTTATGGAATGGGGATACACAGTTTTCCTATATATGTTTCAGCCCGCTAGAGGAAAAAAAAAACTTTGCATTTGTTAGTACAGACAGCAAATGCATAGGACGCTGAAAGTGTCTTTTACCACACAATTTACATTCATCGGTATACGTACGCCAGGGCCATTTTTGTCTAATCAGGTCCCCTGCTACATGTCCAATCACTGTGCCTCAGATCTATTTACGTCTCATCCTTGCATTTCAGGTCCAGCCATTCCCGTTACCGCCCGGGACCGCCGTGCCGGGAGGGGTAGCGCTCTCCTGTTACCTTGCGGGCTATATGATCTCATTGTAAGGTCTAGCTCGGGGATTCTTTAATCCTTTTTAATCCATTCCCGTTACGTCAGCTTCTGCCAATTTACGTTGATTTAGGTGGTTCAGTTCCTAACACCCAGCTTAGTTCAGTCAGGTTGTAAGGTTCGAGCAGGTCAAGTTAGGGCAGTTTACGCTCATGTACGCCACTTCAGGTTTACTAAGTCGCTGCAATCCATTCAGGCCAAATTTAGTTCAGTGCAGTCCATTCAGGGCACTGAAAAATAAATCAGACCAAATTAAGTCAGATAAGATATATTTAGAAGAGTTCAGGCCCATGCAGAAAATGAAGGTTCCTTCAGGTTCAGTTTACGGAGGGGAAGTGTAATCGAGTGGTTACAGCAAGAGCTGGAAATCCCAATAATGACGCATTATAATTTCATTGTCCCAAGGAAGGCACTGCTGTTCACTGAAATGAGTCTCCCCAATACAATGAAAGCAACTCTCTCTCTCTCTCTCTCTCTCTCTCTCTCTCTCTCTGAGTGTGTGTGTGCGTGTGTGTGTGTAAGCTGTCAAGTCATCTTGCTGATGGAGAGTAATGGGCAGATGGGTGAGGTGGGTTTGTGAGTGGGTGGATGGGTGGACAAGCAAGATGGGCAGAGTGGGTAGGTGAGTGGACAGGAGCATACAATCGGTTGGTGATTGGATAGGTGAATGAAGAGGCAGGGAGAGTGGAGTGGGTGGGGTTGATGGGTGAAGTGGGTCGGTGTAGTAGATGGTTCAGTGAGTGGCTGGACTGGTGGTGGTGGATGGGCGGGTGGACAGGTGGGAAAAGTGGGGTTGGTGGGTAGAGTGGTTAACTGTAGCTGGTAGGTGGGTGGATGACTGGAATTGATGGGTGGGTGGAGTGGGATGGGTGGACAAGGTGGGTAGATGGGTGAGTGGGGCATATGAGTAGGCAGGGTGAGTGGGTGGATGATTAGGAAGGGCCTCTGAGTGTGTCAGTGGGGTGGCTGGCGTGGGTGGGTGATTGGAATTGGTGGGTGGGTGAAGTGGGGTGGTTGGATAAGGTTGGTAAGTGGGTGGGTGGGGCAGATGGATAGACAGCGCGAGTGGGTGTGTGATTGGATAGGTTTTGTGGGTGGGTTCGTGGGAGGGTTGTTGTGTGGGTAAATGGGCTTTTTGAATGGGTGGATGGGCCTTGTGGATGAGTCGTGTGTGTCTTCCCATAGGACAGCGCAGGAGATGGAGTTACTGCACTGGGTGAATGAGTTGGTATGTGGGTTGGTGGGTGGATGGGGGAGTATGGGTTCACCTGGGTATAGGCCAATGGCGTAAATAGGTTCACAGTTGGAATAGATCCATGTGAGAAAACAGGTCCATGGGGAAATGCATTCTCGGAGGAAATTGGCTCACGTGGAAACCTAAAACCTATGTCCAGTTGGTAAAAGAAGTTCCGTAGGGGAATTATGCCCATGGAAAGAAAATCTGGGGTTTCAGTGTTTACCCATGGAGGAAATGTTTCTGGGAACAATAGGTCCATGAGAAAAATAGTCATGGGGAAAAACAGATCCATGGAGTGAAATGGGTTCATGCAGAAAACAGGTACTTGGGGAAATAAGCCACTGGAGAGAAAATAGGTCCATGGTGGAAGACTACAGTAGTTATTTGATCGAAATTTGTCTGTCTGTTCGTTTATAAAGGCTCCAACATGCTTGCATGCATCGACCTTGGTCACCTAAGGGTTGGAGTCCACTCTGCTCGATCTCTAGCAGTCTCTCTATTCGGTCCCTCATCTTTGAAGTCACAACCTATGACCTTGTCCCAGGTCTTTTTCTGTCCGCCTCTCACAACTCCACCCTCATCATTCACATCTCTTACCCTCCACATCCTGATGCCACCTCCATCCTCACAACATGCCCAAATCATCTCAAGCTACCCCTTCTCAACACAACATTAATCCATTCATACCCCATCCTTCCTCCCAACTCTTCATTCATAAACCTTCCCGCCCCACTCCCAGTCTGTCATTCAAGAACACTGCACATCCATCTAATCAGTGTTATCTCTATACTCCTGACCATACGCATATCCTCTTCCATTACTGCCCGGGTTTTGCTACCGTACAGCAATACACTCCTAACGCATGCTGCATATCAGGATCCTTTAGCACGGAGAGAGAGCCATCTCAATGTCAGAAGAGGCAACAGCTTCCTGAACTTCTTCCAATTCCTCCTTACTCTAGCCACAGAACGAGCCCCAGCCTCATCTCCAGCACACATGGGCCCCAAATAACAAAGTTCCTTCACACGCCCAAGACACTCGGCAGCAAGACCAAGCCTTTCCAGCCTGTCTGTCTCTGTATGTTCTCTCCTACACACAACAGGCACGAAATCAGGATTAATTTGCAGCCTACCTCTAATATCACCAATTTCTTTTGCACCCATTTATCACAGACACTGCACAAGATGGAGTGACTTCCTTCACCTTTGTAGGTAACTGAACATGGGGAAACTACACTCCTGGGGAATACAGATCCATGGTATATGAAGGGATGCACGGGGGATGCGCGTATGGTACGAGGAATGGGGAAGGTGAAAGCATCCAAGAGTTCAGAGAAGCAATTAATATGACTGTTCATAACATGATTTTTAGAAAGAGCGTAGACTGACTACACATTAGTCTAGGAGTAATAGCCTAGTAGCCAGACTGATTATTTACTGGTCAGGATGGCTGAGAGGTGGTTGGCAAAGATGTGAAAGTTACAGGGAAGTGAATGCAAAAACACAAATTGCTGGTATGTGTCATGGTACTGAAGAACTGGACACTGTGGAAAAGGACCTATGCACCCAGAAGGAAAATATGGACAGTGAAAAAACAAACAGCAGGGGATGCCTTATATAATGAGACGAGTAACTTGGCTGAGCTGGTAGTTATAGACAGAAGTGTTAATGTGCAATACAGAGCTCTTAAGAATAATCTCTTGAGAATTACTGATTCTGTGTGTAGACGGACATGGATCCATCAAGACATAAGGTAACCTGATGGTGGGATGAAGGTACAGAAGAGATAAGAAGAAAAGAAGACTTTTCCCGGAATGAAAAAAGGGTGGGAGCAGAGGAGTACTTTCCTACAAAGCATACGACCAGAGAGGAGGTCTACATGGTAAAGTCTGATTATCAGATACTTAAATGGATAACTTAAATAGTGCCAACAGGAGGAATGCAGTATTTAGGGTGGAAAAACAGATGAAGAGAAAACAGGGATGCCATAGGTGAGCAGGGTACGAAGAATGATGAAGGAAAGGTAGTGGTGGACAGTAAGAATATTAAGGATGTTTAAGAAAGCATTATAGCTGGTTGCCGAATGAGGAGTTTGACTTGAACAGGGACGTTTGGAGTCAGCGGTTCCAGTGTTTGGCCCTTGGCATTTGATCGACGTTGATACTGTGAGCAGGGCAATCGATACGATGCTGTTCGGGAAGGCAGGGTGTGTGTCTGGGTTGGCTGCTGAGATGTTGAAGTCCCCAGGAGATAAAGGAGTTACTGATTTGATAAATTCGATTTTACATGAGTGTGTTGTTGCAGACGACTGGTTGAAGAGCGCGATGGTAAATGTGTATAAGGGGAATGGTGGTGCACTGGAAAGAGAAAATAATAAAGGCAATGACTCTTGGACCAGATAGTGATGGTAATGGGGAGAGTCCTAGAAGGTATGATGAGGAAAAGTGTGAATAATGAATAAATGCAGTTTGGGCTCAAGCCAGACAAAGGGATCTCTGATGTAGTATTCATTAAGAACATAAGAAGAGAGGATAACTGCAGTAGGCGGGTTGGCCCGTGCTAGGCAGCTCCTAGAAGAGTAACTGAACTACTAGGATGAGATAAGGACAGCAAAGAAGAAGGCTCCCCCCCGCCCTCCAAACCCTCCAGCCGAAGCCGGCAGGAAAAAGTCAGAAAGAACACCACGCAGCATAGAAAAACTGGCGTGGACATTTTATAGGAAAGTGTGAAAGGAGAACAGAGACTATCATAGTGTAACCTGAAAAGGAAAAAGTATGAATTAGTACTGGCTATAAGATTTTTTTTTTCTTTTTCTATACCCACCCCTTATTTGTCATACGCTTATCTAGCCTATGCTTGAAACTCACAATGGAAGGGGCAGCAACTACTTTACTAGGAAGCTTATTCCATTCATCTACTACTCTATTACCAAACCAATTTCTACCTATTTCCTTACTGAAATGGAATTTTTCTAGTTTGAAACCATTACTTCTAGTTCTATCCTGTATGCTCACTTTAAGTACCTTGCTAATATCTCCCTTGTTTATACCCTTCATCCACTTAAACACCTCAATTAAGTCTCCCCTTACTCTACGTCTCTCTAATGAGTGCAGATTTAGTCTTTTCAGTCTGTCTTCGTATGACAGGTTTCGAACATCATGTATCATTTTTGTCATTCTTCTCTGTACACTTTCTAACGAGTTAATATCCATTCTATAGTAAGGACACCAAAATTGTACTGCGTAGTCTAAATGTGGCCTTACTAATGCTAGATAAAGTTGCAGTATTACTTTTGATGACCTATTGTTCACGCTTCTCGAAATAAATCCTAGGACCCTATTTGTATTTCTCGCATTAATAGACTGTTGCCTTGGTTTGAGGTCGTTACTAACCATGACTCCTAGATCTCTCTCGCATTCCGATTTACTAATTTCTTTGTTATCTAAGCTGTATTTAGTATCTCCAATGGTCTTGCCTACGTTAAGTACTTTACATTTTTCGACGTTAAATTCCATTTGCCAAGTTTTAGACCATCTGGATAATATATCGAGGTCATTTTGTAAGTTATGGCAATCGTCAGTCGAGTTAATGATACGACCTATTTTTGTATCGTCGGCAAATTTGCTGATACTGCTAGTGATTCCTAAGTCTAGATCATTTATATATATAACAAATAATAAGGGACCGAGTACTGAACCCTGTGGTACACCGCTAGTTACTAATCCCCAATCCGACTTAGTTCCATTTATTAATACTCTCTGCTTTCGTCCTTTCAGCCAGGATTCTATCCATTTTAAGATATTGCCGTCTATACCGTGTGCTCGAACCTTCCTAACTAACCTCTCGTGTGGGGCCCTATCAAACGCTTTACTGAAGTCCAGATAAATAATATCGTAAGCTTTATCGCTGTCTACTGCCTCATAGACCTCCGAGAAGAATGACAAGAAGTTTGTGAGGCAGGATCGTCCTTGCCTGAATCCGTGCTGACTTTCATTTATAAGATTAAATCTTTCTAAGTGTTCTCTAATCTTATTGGCCAAAATTGACTCTAACATTTTTCCTACTATTGACGTTAGACTTATCGGACGATAATTCGACGCAGCTGCTTTATCACCCTTTTTAAAAATGGGCACTACGTTTGCGGTCTTCCACGCCTCGGGAACTTCTCCTGAAATTAAAGTCATTAAATAACGTTAAAAGTGGCTGACATAATTCTTCTTTGGTTTCTTTTATAACTTTTGCATATATATCGTCCGGACCTGGCGATTTTTGAGTTTTTAACTTATTAATTTCTTTCAATACGTCCTCCTTACTAATGTTTATTTCACTTAGAATATTTTCCGTATTATCGTCGTATATATTCGCTGCTTGAGGGATCAGGTCTAGATTTTCCTTGGTGAATACTGATATGAAATAATTATTTAGGATGGAGCACATTTCTTTATCTTCACTGGTAATGTCACCTGATTCTGTTCTGAGTGGTCCTATCCTATCTTTATTTTTCGTCCGGTACATTTGGTAAAAACCCTTGGGGTTTTCTTTCGATTCACTAGCAATCTTAATTTCATAATTTCTCTTTGCCTTCCGTATCTCCCTCTTTACTTCTCTGTTTAAAATTGCGTACTGGTTACGTAAGTGTTCCTCTCCGCGTTTTATTTTTCTATATATTCCTTTCCTTTGGCCTATGAGGGATTTTAATCTGTTGTTTAACCATCTCGGTTCCGAATTATTCGCTCTAAACGGTTTTGAAGGAATATATCTATCTTGGCCTCCGTGTATTATATTTACTAACTCGTTGTATTTCTCACTGGCCGAACGAGAGTTAATCTGCCCATCTCTCACCTGACCCTCCCTCGGGACATAGCGCACATTCCCACCCGTTTCCTGTCCTATGACCTGAGGTTCTCCACTGACCTGGCACTCCCTAAAATAGCTATTCTCGCTATGGAATATCGTTCTAAAATAAGCTTTTAATCCAACGAAATCTCCTAGACGAAAATTAGGAACGGTGGATGTATTTTCGGTGGAACAGACGTCTCAATTAAATTTGAACTTAATTTCTTCATGATCGCTATTACCAAGTCGTCCACCAACCTCTATATCACTAACGATATTTTCTTTATTAGCCAAAACCAAATCTAGTATATTATTACCTCTGGTGGGCTCCCTGATGTACTGATAAAGGAAATTATCCTGTACTACCTCTAGAAATTCCTCTGACTCTGCATCCCCTGTCTGATTTTGCCAATCTATCCTTGGCAGATTGAGATCCGCTACAATTATTACTAAGCTGGACTGTGACGCTTTCCTGATTTCCTCCCAAAAATATTTACTTTCTGCTCTACTTAATTTTGGAGATCTGTAAATGGCTCCTAAGACTAATTTCTCCCTGTTGTTACTGATTTCAACCCAGACACTTTCGGTGTCCCTATTTACTTTAATATCTGCTTTATTGTAACAATTTAATGAATCCTTTACATAAATAGCTACCCCGCCCCCCTTTTTTCCCAGACGGTTTGACACAAAAATATTATAGCCTTTTATTTGATATTCTGCTAAAAATTCTCGAGTGTCTGTATTCATCCAAGTTTCACTAATAATGGCAATGTCTATTTTCTCTGTACAAATTAAAGCTCTTAGTTCATCCATTTTATTACGTAAACTCCTGCTGTTTGTGTAGTACACTTTCAGATTATTACCTCTACCTTGGGACTGACTTTTTTTGATTTTGTTAATAACCGGGAAACTCTTTACTTTACTAATACAACAATTTTTTATACTATCACTCCTTGCCATTTTATCATCGCTTGTTCCGTCTTCTTTCATCGTCTGCTCATCTTGAGGTGCCTGAGTGGATGTTTCTACACTTTTGCATGTCTTCATGCATCTATCCAAACCTGATGATAATGATTTCTGAGTGTAGTTGCCGCAACTTCCTGTACAACTAATTTTCAATCTCGAAAAAACCTCTCTAACTCCCTATCTATCATTCCAGCTAAAACAGAAACTCCTTGCCTACTCAGATGAGTCCCATCCCAACAATACATGGCACTCCGTCCATAAAACCGGTCCCAGCTGTCAATGAAAGGTATTGCATTATCATTGCAATACCTTTCAAGGCGGCAGTTAAAACCTATCGCCCTACTCAGCCATTCCCTCCCTACCCGCCTCCTAGGAAGAACACCGAGTACTACAGGGGTCCCTCCCCTATCCCTAACCTTCTCTAACATCTCCTTGTACTGCTGCCATAGTACCTCACTCTTACGCCTACCAATGTCATTGCCTCCTACACTGAGGCACACAGTGGGTTTGTCTCCACAGTCCTTAACGATATTTGAAATTTTCTCCACAACATTACCCACCCTGGCCCCCGGAAGACACACATGTTTAGAGAGTGGAGTATACATGGCTTTGTTTACATACCTTACCTGTGAGTCTCCAACAACAGCAACAATTTTCTTACCTTTTTTGTTTACAATATACCTACCTGTATGGGAAGTTCTCTCACCGTCCTTCACCTCTTCTTTCCTCTCTGCCTTCCCCTCACATTCGTCCCGTAGTGCTTCGAATGCGTTTGTCGTCTTAATTTCTTGCTTCTTGAGGGTGAACTTCGTTGCACCCTTGTGAACAAGTGTCCAAGTTTCAGCCTTCTTCTCTCTCTCCTCCAACATCTCCTCCAACAATTCCCTCATTTGTGACTTCTCCTGCCGGAGAATCTGTACCTCCCGCTTCAATTCGAGAAGTTCTTCCTTCAATTCGAGGTAGTCTTTCTCGAAACCCGCAGCAGCAACACCACTCTCCACAGAGGAAGCCATCACTCACAAATTCACAAGGGGTATGGCACTAGCACAACACTGAGACTAACCGCACGAGAGCGACTGAGACGTCTGACCAGACTGACCTCACGAGAGCGACAATTTCGGGAAAAAATATATGGGAAGAAGGAAATATTTTGTTGTTTTTGATATGAAGAATGCTTTTAGCATATTTCCTATGAAGGTAGTGGGCAACGAGAAAGCTTGGGATCGAGGAGTGGCTGGTTAGAGTGATCGTGGCAATGTCTGAGGGTGCTCACAACTAGGTGAGATAGAACGGGAGCTCGAGTGATAAGTATTTCTTGTAATTATGTCAATGTGCAGTTTTAAGTCCCTTATTGTTTATTATGGCGCTTGAAGCTCTCTCACATGACTTCAGAACTGGACTCCCATGGGCAGTGTTCTTGGTGCTGATCGCAGAGAGTGAGAGGGTAGTGGAAGAAAGATTCACGAAGTGAAGAGATGGAAGATAGTAAATAATTTGTGATTAAATGTCGATAAAACAAAAGTGTTGATATCTAGGGCTGATGGTCGTACTATAAAAACAGAAGAACTGTAGTCATATGCAGTTTACCATAAGATTGTTTGAAGTAACTCATCTTGAGCAATGTTTTTGATAAATGGGTGCATATGAGATGTAGTGATATTAGAGGTGAGCTGCAAAATAATGCTAATTTCCTGTGCCGTGTGTAGAGCATGCAAAGACAGACAGGAAAGGACTGACTCGCTGGAGAATCTCTTGTCTGTGTAGAGGAGTTTTGTTGTTGGGGATCATATGTGCTGGTTCTGTGGCTAAGGTATGGAGTGATTGGAACAAGTTGCCTCTCCTGATGATGAGAGAGCTCTCCCTCCGTGCTAAGGGTTCCTTGTGTGTAGCATGTGGTACGAGTGTAACGATGTGCAGTGATGAGACTTGGGCAGTAAAGGATGAGGGTTTTCGTAGGCTCAAACGTACATAAATGACAATGATTAGATGGATGTTTACGTAATGCATCCTTGAATGACGGGCTTGGGATTGCAAATGAAGAGCTGAGAGGAAGGATGGGGGAATATATTAGTGTTATGATAGGAAGGGGTAGATTGAGATAGTCTGGGCATGTGGTGAGGATGGAGGATGTGAACTGGATGTGGAGGGTAAGCGGTATGAATGTTAAGGGAAGGGTTGCAAGAGGCAGACCGTAAAAAACCTGGGATAGGGTCATAGAGTACGGCTTCAGGGGTAAGGGACAGAATAGAGAGGCTGCTAGAGATCGAGAAGAGTGGAGAGCCACTATTAGGTGACCAAGGCCGACGCATGCGAATATGTTGGATGTTGGAGCCTTTATAAATGAACGAACGAATAGGTGGATGGATGTGGAAATACAAGCGGACATCTATGCTTTATTAATATATTTTTCTTTATAAATGAGATGCTGTGGTCGTAATGCCTCTTCATTTCTTCTCAGTAGGCGACACTCCTGAGGTGCAGTGTCTACCATCTATGATGATACTTCCCCAGGGCACTGTGGTCGCTTCCCTATGTCGGCGTCTGCTAATGTAGGGAAGAGAGGGAATTGCTTTTCTTTGAGGAGTGAGGCAGCTGTGGAGGAAGGGTAGGCCAACAAGGGAATAGGAGACCAAATGGGAATAGGGGGAGTGGGATATCAGGAAGTTGGAGGGATAGAGATAATTGCTGGTGGGAGGATAGGAGAGGGGGAGTCCCTATGAGATGGGCGACTTTCTTCACTGAATTTTGCCTCTTTTCTGCTTCGCCTGCTGCCACGGAGCCTGATTCATACTCTTGTTGAAGTACACAGCGCAGTCCGATGGTGCTGAGCAGTGTTACCGTATCACAGAAGTGAAATTATGTTAAGGTAGTTTAGAAATTGTGCTATATTACCAAAAGATACCAAACCGAAGATTACATCATGCTAACTATATGCTAATTTCCCATTATTTTATTCCAATATTCTTTAATAAAAGAACATTGGTACAGAATGTATACATGTATGCTGTAGCCTAAATATTGGCTGAGAAGGCACCGTGGTGTTCATAGGAACGGATACACATCTAATTGTTTTATTTACTAGGATGTCCATTGTTGGTGATATTTAGAACTATTTTCCTCACAGCTTGGCCCATTTGATGATCAGTGCATTTGACAGTATGCCAAACTGTTCCACATCTCTCGAACAATGGATACTACAGTAGGTAATATGAACAGATATGTATCCATACTTATGAACGTGGATGTACAATAATACAATTTAGTTATAAGAGATGTAGTTAGGATATGTATCCTACAGGCTAATCATTAACTGGAGAGAGAGAGAGAGAGAGAGAGAGAGAGAGAGAGAGAGAGAGAGAGAGAGAACTTGTCACTGAGGTACTCCTTGAATTTTACGGCTGTTAGTCCGACATAACCAAGAGACAAACATTTTGTCCTTCAGCAAATAAAGCATAAGTTGTCATAATATATCCCAAACATTCAACAGCAGTCAGGTTCATTTCTCCAAAGTATACTCTGTTATGATACCACCCAGAGTACTGGTCTTCATTCGTTATTTTATCATGGCTTCTTTTGAATCTAGTATTACACACCTTTCCCTTTCTTCTTATTAATTCATTTCCATTTGTTAGCGTGCTGTGTTTCTCTGTCTTCTTCAAGTTAACCAAAGAAAACATTATCAGTCAGCATGAGAAACTGGAACGGTCTGCAATGCTTTAGAAAATTTGAAATGGGTTGGGTATTCTCTAGTCTGACTTTTGATCAGAGGAATTCTTCGTCAGTTTTTAGTTTTGTGAGAAAATACTTATAGTTGGTGATACTGAAAAACTACCGAAGCCCAAGGATCACTGGCTTCCTTGGGAAATGAAACTATATTCCTGGTAAAGTTAGATAATCGATCGTCACCAGTCTTTTCACAAATACTGTGACGGGATTGTTGGTTGACAGAAGTGAGTCTGGGTGTGGGATGTTCATTAGTAATTGTCAATCTCCTGCATATCACGCAGACACTGATTAAAAAAAAAAAAAAACTGTCTTTCTTTTGCACGGGCAGAACTATATTCTACAGATAAGGGACTTGATCTTTATCGGAGGATGTTAATTTCTTTGTTGACAATTAGGGAGCTCTATACGAATTACTGCCAAATACTCCGACGACTGACTGATGTGGTCAACAGATGTCTGTCAGCCACTCAGTGTTCTGAAAGCACAGCTCATAAAGTCCACTTCACATGGACTCTTTCCATGTGCGGATACCCTTCAGGATTCTCGTGATGTTAATGCTGAGTACTATACTTATGTGATGAGTACAACCAACTCTCCAGTTAGTCGTGATATTACAAGACAGAATCATTCCGGCATAGAAAATGAAGCTCTCCTTACCAAGGGAACGTATCTCAAAATACTCAGTTAACCCAAGGAATCCCATCGACGTATGGGTGCGTCGCGATGTTTTGTCACAGCTACACCCATTGACGTACGGGTATGTCACGCAATTGCAAGGGTCATAATTTGCACAATTTTTAAGTTTCGTGGGTGATTTTTGGTAGGCATATGTGGGAGACCTTCCTCTACCTGCTGTCAAGCGTGGATACTGCCTGGCCCCACCTAACCCCCCCCTCCCCCCCACACACACACTGGGCAACTCACCTTTAGCAGTAAGCTGGCCAGTAAAGGTATGTTGCCCCACGGTCTCTCCAATGACGAAATTCACGGTGAAAGTGATTCCTGAGGTGGAGGACAGAGAAATAAAGAAGCTAGAGCAAGAAACAAACAGAAGTGATGAGGTGGTAAATGTCATAAAGGATGGTGCCATATGTGGATGTGTTTGGTGACTGAACAATGCTTCTATTGCCTATATAAATGTGTAACAACCCATATAGTCTGTTACTACACATAAATTCGTACCAGATACATAAATAAATACGTAATTGAACGTGGCTTGAATTAGTTAACCTTCCATAGTTCGTTTTCTTTAGCCAGGTATCTTGAAAAAGAAGGAAAACAAGGCTGCATGACACCTGTATCAAAATTTTTAAGCACAGGATCGCAATTTCTCTATGAATTTTCGATGTTTCTCACCAAAAGCGAGGGTTTGAGCCAATATTTTTTTTTTTCCAATAATGCTCGGGATTTGGGGGTATCGTAGGTTGGAAATCGGTCGGGGTGTGACGAGTTAATATATGACTACGGGTGGACTTTATGACGTTGTTGTTATAAGACTGAGACTTCGTTATATTACTGGGAATTCACTAGAGTCCCAGAAGGCATGATAAGGGAAAAAGTGAGTATTAATGAGATGTAATTTGGGTTTATGACAGGCGTGGGGACCACTAATACCTTATTCATTTCCCAGAGCAAAAAGTTTTTAACATTTAATCTTGTATTAATTATATTTCTCAGTAGATATTGTGTTAATTATGCTTCTCGATACATCTCTATTTGCTGAAGGGTGTGTGTGGCAAGGATTACCACTTCCTTTTGTACCTTGAATGCACTTTGCAACCATTGTCTGTACGTAAGTATATTTGCTGAAGGAGGTATGTGGCCACACCAACCACCTCTTTGTGCTGTGTACAATCATAAGAAAAACTATCGTTACCCTTCAGAGCTATGCACTATGACACAGCGACGAAGTGCTGTGGAATTGATTTGATTAATTTATTACGCCCGAAGGCAACAAACCTATTATAGTGCCATGTGGGCATATGTGAGGTGAGTACAAGGGAACTCGTGCCACGCAGGACACGCTGTCTAGCTAAAACAAATTAACACCCACCAAAATGTGGATGACGCATGAGAATAACATCTAGATTATCATCATCCAATAAATGTTTACAAGTGTCCACTAATGTGAGTCCGTGTGGTATTAAATCAGAGACAAGTGGACATTGCAGGCAATAGTGGTCAAGGGTGTTGGCATTGGGTGCGTCACACAGCTTACAGGAGGAGAAACGAGGTGCGTTGTCCACCCCAGCCACTTGCCACACAGGTCGGTATCCCAGTCTGAGGCGGGCACACACCACGTTATGTCGACGAACCATAAGACCACTACGACGATATCTATGGGGCCGATGTAGAAAGTGGTCATAACGTTGGATAGACACACTGTGAGTCCTCTCAGCATTTCTACGGTGGGGAATAGGGGAGCAGGCTGCTCTGCGTATTATCTGCTTGTAGCAAATGGGGAAGACATTAGTGGCATCCACAGCAGGCAGATCCAGTCCACAGGCAGTCCTTGCAATGAGGTCAGCGGTGGTGTTAGCTGCAAGACCAATATGAGAAGGAATCCACAGAAAGTGCACCACCAGCGAACGATCGCGGGCAGTGGCCAATTGACGGAGTATCTGCATAACTATGTGTTGATATGCAGGCCTGGGAGAGGAGAGGGCATGGAGGGCCGACTGTGAGTCACAGATGATCAAGCCACTGTTGTTCGTCTGTACTAATAAAGTAACTGCATCGCGGAGTCCATGTAGTTCGCAATATGTAGAGCTCGATGAGGTTGGCAGTCGACGGCCCAACCAGCCCCCTTGAGGTGGATCCAGACTTGGGGAAAACACTGCACAACCAGCACTTCCATCCTCCTGCAGGGAGCCATCAGTGTAGATATGGTGGGCCGAAGGGAGGGAAGATGACAGCCTGGCGATAGTCTCCAAAGCTAGCAGTTTCTGAAGCTGAGGCAGGTCAGTCTTGGAGGCCGGAGTGTATGAGACAGCAGGAACAGGGGTCTGCCAATGTGGAATGCCACAGTCCACCTCCTCCGTAAGCAATGGTGTGTTGATGTTTAGCTGTCGGACATATGAACAAACAGTATTAACTAGAGTGCGGCCACCACTGCAAAGCAAAGGTCTTGGTGCAGTGGGATCAAGGGAGGTCCGAATGATGTGAGAGTAGTGGGGAGAAAGGTGAGGATAATGCAGGCACTTAACGCTGAAGTACGTCACCATGGAGTATATTCTCTCAACAAGTGGTGGTAGGTTGAGTTCAAGTTGCATGTTGACAATTCTGGTTGAGCCAGGGCAGCCCAGGATAAGTCTCATTACTGCGTTTTGGAACTTCTCAAGAGGTTGTAAGGCTGTTCTGGAAAGTTGACAAAGAGCAGGGGAGAGATAATCAACAACTGATCGAATGAACGCTATGTATATGGGTCGTGCTACAGGAATAGACACCCCGGCAGCATGATTAGTAAGCCACTTGAGAGGGTTTAGGCGCTGCTGTAGCCGGGTTAGCAGACCCTGAACAATCGGATGCACACGTTGTCTTGCAGGAATGGAGGGAGAAATCCGTACTGGTGCCCCAAGATAAAGGTACTGCGTGCATAGGGGAATAACACAATCTCCGACAGAGAATACAGGTAGTGTTCTTGCTGGACGGGAAGTGACGATTCTACTCTTTTCTGGTGAGATAATGAGTCCACATTTGGAAGCTGCCTCGTGAAACCAGTGAAGGAAACGTTGCAGATCTGCTGAGGAATTTGAGTGAATGCAGATGTCATCAATATAGCAAGTAATTGTGATTCCAGGGAAGTCAGGAAGGAGGGTGAGTAAACGATGAATAAGGATATTAAACAAAAAAGGACTAAGGACACCACCTTGCGGAGTACCAAGCTCAAAATCCTCAGCAGAGCTGCATGCGCCCCTAAAAGAACACGAGAGGATCTATTGGTTAGGTAACCACGTATCCATCGCAGCAGGTTTCCCTTGACTCCAAAATCCAGCAGCTGGTCGAGGATGATGTCTCTGTTGGCGACATCAAAGGCACTCTGTAAATCAATGAAGGCCACTACACTGGTGGGGGACAGGAGGGTGTATAGCTCCATTAGGCAGTGATGTGTCCCTCGCTGCGGTAAAAAACCGTATAATCGGGGCGAGAGCTTGTCCTGCAGCCTAAACAAGAGTCTTGTGAGGAGGATGCGTTCTAGTACTTTACTGAAGCAGGAGGTGAGAGAAATAGGTCGGAATTTATCAGTACCAGGTTTAGGAATAGGCACGATTGTACTGTGGGTCCAGGCTTGTGGCACATATTCCAGATGGACGCAAAGGTTGAAAAGCTGGAGAAGGAGATTGCCAGGAACTTTCAGGAGGACACGGAGGACAGAAAAAGTGATCCCATCATCACCTGGAGCCGTTACCCTACCCCTGGCGAGGGCCCGTCGCAATTCATCATTAGTTATAGCCACACCATCCTCATCGTCTGTTCTCAGTAAAGCGGCGGTGAGATGGAGTGCACGAACGTTTTTCTTGGTGGACAGTGCGTCCTGTATGTGTGCAGGAAGGGTGCAAGTCTGCAACTGTGCAGACCAGGCGTCTACAAGATCCTGTGTGTACTGTGCTGGACTGTGGTGGAGGACACTAGGTGGCTTCTTCTTAACAACCTTGTTGATAAGGCGCCACATGGAACCAACAGTCGTTTGATGGTTGATGCCATCTGTAAGTTTCTGCCAAGATTCATTATAAACGCAGTTCTGGAGAGCAACTAGATCATCCCTCGACAATCGACACAGATGGAGACTCTCGGGGGGAAGGTCGTTTTTGAAAGGCAAGTCCGTCTTCCACTGCCTTCCTCTCTGCCTGAGTGATACGATTATCCAGTGTCCAGGTGTAGGCATCATGATGGCGTGTAATGTGTGGCCTGCTGACATAATGGGTGTAGAAGTCATGCGTGGAGCTGACAAGTGATGAATACAACTTTTCAGGACATTGGAGGTTGAACGTGGGAAGAAGGCTGGTTATATAGGAGACATATGTTGGGCAGTACTTGGGTGGGATTGCAATGCGAGTACGTCTGTGTACAGGAGAAGGTGTAGCAGGGAGGGAATAATGAAGGCTGAGAGCAATATGATTAGAGAAAGAGAAGAGAGCAGGGATTGATGAACACCTGACTTGGGATGCCACAAGGCCGGATGTAAGGATGTGATCTAGTGTGCCTCCTCGAGAGTGTGTGGCCCCACCGATGTCCCAGCGGGTGAGCTGATTATGACGAATATACTCAAGAAGTTTAGTCCCATTACGGTTAACAGTGGCAGAAAGGTCCCCCAAAGCAGGGTGTCGGGCATTATAATCCCCCATGTATATCATGCCACGGATGGTGGGAGCTGGAAGAGCAGCTGTATGCAACCTGCCTGGCGCAGAATACACATTGCATACCCGAACTGTGCCGCTTCCAATGGTGACCTCAAGAAGCTGGAAGGTTGTCTCGTCATTTACAGAGCTTTGGAGGAAACGGTGCTGGATGGAGGAGTGAACATACGTGACAAGTCCATTCCTGACTC
>JAGKTI010002050.1:0-26032 GCA_018397915.1 Birgus latro
AAGAACTCTGGTCGTGCTCCTCTGCAGAGTGATGGCGAAGAACTCTGGTCATGCTCCTCTGCAGAGTGATGGCGAAGAACTCTGGTTGTGGTCCCTTACTGACTGGTGAAGAACTCTCATCTGCTCATACCAGATGTTCCTACTTTTGTAGTAATTTTTGTACTTTTTTAAAATATGCAATATAAAATTGAAATTGTCTTGTCTTGTTTTCTTACCATTTCATTTTTACATTGATTTTCAACTGAACTTTAAATCTGCCTGAATGAAATGACTAGAATCCCTATGAGTAACTTAAGATATAGAGGACAAATATTTTAAGGCTGCATTAAACAGGAAAAAACTTGGAATATATACAAATCTTTTATTCAATGGAAAATTATAAACAAAAAATAAAATATTGAAACAGTAAAATGGAAAATGGCAGAAAAAAAAAAAATCCCTCAAAACTGACAAAATATGAAAAAAAAACGGCAAAAAAAAAGCAAAAAACAGCAAAAAATGCCAAAAAACAGCAAAAAATGCCAAAAAAACAAAAAAAAATGGATTTTTTGACCCCCAAAAATGTACCTAAGTCGATTGCAAAGATTAATGGAACCAGGTTTCACGTCGAGCCTTTTGTAATCTGAAGAGTGTCCGGAGACAACCTGAAACAAGAGCAAGGTGTTACAAAAATAATAGGTACCCTCCAAAAATTCCCCACCCCTTCCCCCTTCCTCTCTCACCATATTTAGGTATCTAGCAAGGCAAGAGAGGAAGGGCAAAGGAGTGGGGGTGTTTTGGAGAGGACACAAGGAGGAAAACACAGCAAGTGGGTGCATGTGTGTGTACAACTGCGGATGTAAATACTGATCCACTTCATGAACGATAACTAGCCAGGAACTGAACAATGACTTCTAAAATCCAGTGGGGCTATCTTCAAACATTACAAACCTTTCAGAATATTCCATAAGAGTTTCATAATTAACAGACTAAAAACGTGGAGCAGTATTTTTGTCCGCAGCTGTACCAACCAGGCTCACAGCATCAGCACACATGGATGGCCATCTTGGGATTGAAAGCTGCCAGCTAGTATTTTCATGGGCAAATTTTTCAACTTAGTAAAATTTTGAAATGCCAACTAGTATTTTTGAGCAAATTTTTGGACTTAGTTTAATTTTCAGATGCCAAAGAGTATTATTAGGAGTCAATTTTTCGACTTAGTATTTTTTGACTTAGAAAATTTTTTGACATGCTTAGATACCAATAAAAAAGAACTGTGACCATCTTGGATTTGAAAGATGTTGATCAATATTACCAAAAGCAAATTTTTGGACTTAGTAAAATTTTGTGATGGTTAGATACCAATGATACAAGAGAGAGGCATCAATTAATTACTTTATGAATAATTCTGTGGACATTCATAACTGCAATGATAGCTCTGACTTACAAATTACTTTCTTTTTCTTAGTTTAAAAAAAGATATACTGTATACCAAAACACTCAATTTACAGGATAATGTTGCCCATAAAATGACTATTTTCAAATTAAAATCAATGCTGGCTTGTACTTAATACAGGGTGGTCCATATATTACACTCATCTAATCTTATGGGGACAGCAGTCTGGTTACGAGAGGGACAACGACAATTTGGTTGGTTCACAAAATTAATAATCAACCACATAACCAATGGACATTAAAAAGCAAACAGCTACTTTACCACTAAACATAAATGGGGTTATACAATTAAATGGACTTGGAAAAAAAGATATCATAACACTAAACATGAAAAGGATTATGCAGTCAATGGATGCAGTTAACACTAATCATGAAACAGGTTATGGGAGTAGAAAATGATATGGGGGGACAATGGTACAGATCACTTAGCCACCCCCTTCTCTAAGATGCGTAATACATGGACCGCCCTGAATGATGTGAGAGGCCGTAAATGTGTGCTGATTCACAAACAAACTTACAATCAATTTACAGTTGTAACTACCATTGAGTTTTTGATGGAAGGACATGGAATTGAGGGCATACACTCTCTTGTCTCTTGTTCTTCTGGCAAAAACTTAACTTACTTCTTTCACCTTAACTTGGCCCAGATTTTTGTCATTTAGCAATTATTTTATGTAGCTTGGTGCAGAAAAAGACAATACAGCACTATGGCTGTACACTCTTTCCACATCACTTTGTGACTAACTTTTTGCATGAGCAGAGTGAGTGAGAACACTATACAATACTCAGGCTGAAATGGGTAAAATTCTTGTCCTATAAAGCTTGTAAAACTTTCCTGCTCGAGAACCACAAAAAGTTCCTGTTCTTCTCAGCTATGGAACCAGTCATGATTGGCTGTACCATTCTGAAATTGTCATAATAAGGTCATAACAAATGTCTTCCACTGGTACCAAACTTTTACCCCCAAAAGACCAAATACAGTAAAAAAATGCTCAAAACATTTTCACTACGCAAGAACAGGACAATGTAAATTTATTTTCTTCTCGGCTGTTATGCCAATCATGAGACATCATACTTTGAAAATGTCATAATAATTGCCTTCCAGTGGTATCATTAATTTTCTAAAAGAGTCAAACATAGCCTGAAAAGGCCCAAAATACAACCCTGCTCATTCAGGTATGTCCCACAACAGTGATGTGGATCCCTATTTCTTGATAACAAATATTAGTATTAATCTATAGTTACAGCTCAGTGGCAAAAAAAATACAATACTAAGGCTCTACATCCTTTCCACATCATTAGAACCATATTCTAGTGTTAATCTGATACGAAAACTCAGCATTCATGATATATGGAAGTCAATGTTAGGCCAAGTTAATGTGAAACAAGTATAGTTACAAGAGAAAAGTTATCGCAAGTTTTATTGTGAGTGCTCCCAGTACACAAAGATAGATGGCCACATGGAACTGACTGCATACAAAAGATCATAATCTGGTGGCAGTAGGAGACTTCTTAGCATATTTTCTTTAGCAATATGACTGAGTGAATAAGCAAAGCAAGCCAGCGAGAACATTATTGGACATGTAGTTGGGTGGGAAAGCACAGCACTCAAGCTGTTATCTGGGAAACTATAAAAGCACATGTGGATCTATGCACATTAATGGAAAGCCTAAGAGGTGCTAAGTGTTACCCGTCACTTTTCCCAGAATTTGCCACCACATGCTGAAAAAAGAAACCAAACCACCAAAACTGTGTTATCTATGAAACTATTAAGCTACAGTGGATATAAGCACTGCCGAAAAGCTTATGAAAAAGTAATATGTGTTAGTAAAATAAGCTTTCTCAATATGCACCACAATACTGGTATAAAATTGCCAAAATGTGCCAAACTGAGCACCAAATTAAGTTGTTTCAGAAATTATTAGGCTACTGCACATCTATACACAATGTCTGAAAACCTGTTGAAAAGTTATGGGTATCACTAGGCGGTTTTCTTCAAACTTTCAAAGAGGGCATTAACATCAGCCAAGTGAGATGGCAGAGTCTTCAAAATGTCAGTGTGCATTAATATTAACCCTTAGCCGGCGGCAGCAGTTGGTGAGAAGCACCTAAAAAAAAAATCGTCTTTATATAGATGCCCCCGACCACAGGACTGGAACATAAAATATAGTTACGCCGCATTATGTAAGGTTTTAACATAATCTATAAATAGACTCTACCGCATGTAAGGCTTTAACATAATCTATATATAGACTCAACCGCAATGTAAGGCTTTAACATAGTCTATATATAGACTTTACCGCAATTCAGAACAGTTGTTACATTTCATTAGCACAGCAGAGATGCTTATAATACTAAAACCTTAATTTTGTTGGCAGCTATTGTTCATATTTGTAAATGTAAGGTAAATAGGGTCACTCACAGGCAAAGCTGTGTCCAGGACTTGTGACCTGGATGTGGTTTCCCTCCAAACCTAACCTAACCGTTAATTGTTGCATCTTCTGGCATTTTTCTTTACATCTATTACTGTGGTACATGAGTCTGAGTACATCCAAATATCAAAAGAAACGCATAAAGCGAGTTCTACAAGAGAAACAAAAGAGTGCTACACCCCCTCTAAGAGCTGGGAACAGACTGATTGAGCCACCAGGTGCGCACCTTTATATAGGCCTCCCGCTACCCGTAGGTTGCCAGATAGGGATATCTGAGGCTCTAGGTCACTTACACATTACCGTCTATGTATAGTCTCTGCTAGGATTTACAGGGGACAATTCTGGGGGCAGCGTCTATATATAGTCTCACCGCAATTTTTCAGTCTATTTTACACAGTCTATATATAGTTCCACCGCCGGCTAAGGGTTAAGTACGTGGAATGACGGTTTCTTAAAAATTTCAAAGTTGCATTAATATTGGGCAAGTACGATGGTGTTCTCCAACATTTCAAAGTGTACAATAATATCAGGCATGTGGGATGGCACAATTCTTTTAGCTAAAATAACAACATTAGCAAGTTTGCTCACTCACACAAGTACCACATTTTCAAGTGTGAATGTGTATAACTTGATTTTACTCATAAACAGCATACTGATGACATGAAAATATGCAATTTATTCCATGTGACCTCATAATACATACCAATACCATTACGAAATGCACAAACGCATATAATAAATACACAGAAAATATAAAACAATGAATTCTGCCTATACTAAAAATCCTAGTCAAATGAAATCAATCCAACCACTAAAAATTCTAGTCAAATAAAATCTATCTAACCTCTAAAAATTCTGGTCAAGCTTCTGTTTTACTAAATCTCCTAAAAACTCATAAAACTGGGTGATCAAGAATGTTATCATTTATGGTACATGAGATCTGGGTAGCGCTCTGGGTAGCGCAAGGTAAGGTAGGGTAGGGTAGGGTAGGGTAGGGTAGGGTAGGGTAGGGTAAGGTAAGGTAAGGTAAGGTAAGGTAAGGTAAGGTAAGGTAAGGTAGGATTAGGGCAAGTTAAAGTATAGTAAGGTAGGGTAGGGTTAGGGCAAAGGTAAGGTAAGGCTGGGCTGGGTAGGTCAGTCAGACAGGGTAAGGAAAGGTAGGGCAGGTCAGGGTCAGGTAAAGTAGGGTAGGGTAAGGAAGCTAAAGTAAGACAGAGAAAGGTGGTGTATGGTAAGGTGAGTTACTTTGCATCAAATACACTGGGGAGGAAGGAGGGGGAGTCCATATAATCAATAACTTCTTGTGATCACCCTGTAAAGTTTTTAAAGTTTTTTTTTTCTTAACTCAATGAAAATAAAAAGCTAATAACTGGTAGTCTGGGAATTTATTTTACTGTCAAATTCTGGACTGACTGCTCTAAAACTGAGTGTATGATGGTGTTAAGTCCGTAAATTCTTATGGTCATTTATGGAACACCTGTAATTATTCTGCCAACAAAGTTAGAGAAGGGTACCAGCATGTATTCATCCATGGCTGTCTGTCTGTCTGTCTGTTTGTGGACATGATACTGTTATCTCAAAAAGCTGTTATCAGATTTCAATAAAAACTGGTGGAAATGTGGGCAGTGGGTCAAGAAGTTGCTTAAATTTTGAGGTGGATCCAGAAGCAGGAGCAAATCATAAATTTTGCTGGTGTCAGTGGAAACATGCCTTCTTTTTGACTGTTTAACAGGGCAGACTATAACCGCTGAAAGTGAGGTTACATGGAAGTTGGTCTATACAGCAAACCATGAATTACACTGACACTGGTGAAGGTATGCACTTTCTGAATGCTTTCCAGTTGTTAGATGTGATCACGTTGCATTCCACCTTAAAGAATACGGTCAGTAATGATACAGAAAGGTCAGAGATGTTTTATCATCACATTTATTGGACTCCCTTAACTGTCATCTGCGATCAGCCTTGACCCAATATTAGAGTATAGTCAGCAACAATAGAGAGCAGTTAGACGCTTAATCATCGTCTCAGGCTTCAGAAGTAACTGTCAAACACTACGAGCTTGTCCACACTCTCACACACTCAGTTTTAATATGACCCTAACACCTATGCTACTCAGGGTCAGATTCCAAGTGCCTTTGGAGATTTCATAGGATCTCTTCCATAGTTAATTATCTAGCATATTACTGTATAAGATCTTTAATCTAAGTGACTGTACATAAGAGTCAAAATCCAAGCAGAAACTCTGCACCAACACAAGATCGTGTAAGTAGAGTGAGAGAAGAGTTCTGGACAAATGCGGAAGCCTGCTTGGAAAAGTTTGAAAGGAATGAGAGAGTGTTTCTGATTGGAGATATGAAAGGAAAAGTAGGGAATGAGAAGGTGGATGGAGTGGTTGGTGAGTGGGGTGTGCCTGCAGAGATGGATGAAAATGGCAGTGCTTTAGTGGACATTTGTGCCGGGAGGGGGTTGGTGATAGCTAATATAAAGTTCAGGCACAAAATGATCCATAGGTACACGTGGGGAGTGTTGAGATGGGTGGATGGTGAACTGAATGAACGGAAAGCAATGACTGACAATGTGTGTGTGGATGAAAGGATGAGAAGATGTGTAATGGATGCAAGAGTATGTAGAGGTTGGGGGAGCACACTTTCTGACCACCACTTGGTGGTGGCCAGAATCAGAATCCCAACAAGATAGAAGAAGAGAAGAAGGGAAGGAAAGGAGGAAGAAGTTCTTACAAGGAGGGTAGAAAAGTTACAAGAGGATGGAATAAAGGCCGAATATAAAAGGGAAGTGGAGGAACGACTGGGTAAATATAGTTTGGAGCAGATGGGGGACGTGGAAGGTGAGTGCAAGATATTCACAGAAGAAATCTGTGCAGCATGTGAGGTGATGTGTGGGGTGAAGAGGAGACGAAAGGGGGTTCAGGGAACAGCATGGTGGACTGAAGAGGTGAGAGAGGCTGTGGCAGAAAAGAAGAAAGCATATAATGAGTGGATGAGGAACAGGGGCATCGAAGAAGATGAGAGACGGACAAGAGAGTTATATGTAGAGAGGGGGAGAGAGGTGAAAAGATTAGTAAGAGAGAGTAAGAAGAGAGTGGATGGGGAATTTGGAAGGAATTTGAGTGCAAAGTGGAGGGAATGTAAGAAAATGTTCTGGAAAGAGAAGAGAGCTAGACAGGGTGCCAATGAAGATAGTGGGGGTATGAAAGATAAAAATGGTAGATTACTAGTGGAGAAGGGACAAAAAGTGAACAGACAGAGAGAACACTTTAAAGAACTGTTGAACATAGAGAATGAAAGTAATGTAAGTATAAGTGGCTGGGGAATGGCAGGGAGAAGGAGGGTGAAAAGAGAGGAAGAAATCAGTAGGATGGAAGTGGTGGAAGTAATGAAGAAAGTTAAAATGGGGAAAGCCCCTGGAATTGATGGAGTGTGTGGTGAAATGCTGAAGCATGGGGGAGAGATAGTAATAGAATGGATGTGGAAGGTGTGCAGATTGGCCTGGGAGGAAGGTAGAGTCCCGGAGGATTGGAAGTCAGGTATAATTATTCCCCTGTACAAAGGAAAAGGGGTAAAAGAAGTGTGTGGTAATCATAGGGGCATTTGCCTTCTTAGTGTAACAGGAAAAGTATATGGTAGGATACTTATTGATAGAGTTAGGGAAATAACACAGGAATTAGTTGGAGAAGAACAGGGAGGTTTTAGGAAGGGAAGAGGTTGTGTAGACCAGATATTCATTCTTAGATCTTTGGTGGAAAAGTTTCTAGAGAAGGGAAAGAAGTTGGATACAGCCTTCATGGAATTGGAGAAATCATATGACAGGCTGGATAGACAAGGATTGTGGAAAGTAGCAAGAATATATGGAGTGGATGGGAAGTTGCTGAAGGCAGTGAAGAGTATGTATGACGGTGCTAAAGCTGCAGAGCGTGTAGATGGCAAACTGAGTGAATCTTTCCATTTGAAGGTTGGATTGAAACAAGGATGTGTCATGTCTCCATGGTTGTTCAATCTGTACATGGATGGGGTTATAAAAGAGATACAAGGTCGGGCAGTGGATGTTGGAGCGGCCCTAGTGAGAGAGGGCAGTGTTTGGAAACTCCCTGTACTGTTGTTTGCATATGATACCGTGTTGTTAAGTGAAGACGAAGGGGAGCTGCAAGGCGTGGTACATGAGTTTGGGAGAGTGTGTAAGAAACGGAATCTAAAGGTGAATGTAGGGAAGAGTAAAGTGATGGTCTTCGAGAAAAGTGAAGCCAGTGAATGTACAGTGAGACTGGATGGGGAGGATATGGAGAATGTGAGTGCATTTAAGTACTTGGGTAGTGTGATGAGTAAGGATGGAAGTCTGGAGGGTGAAGTACTTGAAAGGGTGCAGCAGGGAAGGAATGTTGCTGGTTCGTTGAAAGCAGTGATAAGAAACAGGGAAGTGAGCATGGAAGTGAAAAAGTTGCTACATGACAGTATTGTGATACCAACTCTAACATATTTAAGTGAAGCTTGGACCCTGTTGGAATGACAGAAGTCAAGAATGAGAGCAGTGGAAATGAGTTATTTGAGAGGAGCATGTGGAGTCACATGGAGAGACAGACTAACAAATGAGGAAGTGAAGAAGCATTGTGGTGTGGATGTGATAGGATGCGTTAGGAGAAACACATTAAGGTGGTTTGCGCATGAAGAGAGGATGGAGAGTGAAAGACTGACGAGGAGAGTGTATGTGAGTGATGTGGAGGGGGGGAGAGGGAGGGGGAGGCCGAGGATGAGATGGAGGGATGGAGTGGAGAGCTATATGAGAGAGGGGAGTGTGAGTTGGGAGCGGGGTAGTGAAATGGCGAAGGACAGAGCGACATGGAGGCGATTGTTTGTGGCCACCCTGTGCAGGATTGAGGAATCTGGCAATAGATAGATAGATAGTATTACTCTACACATCTTAAATTTCTACTTTTTCCTCAATAGCTTCCAGCAGTTGCTGGGAAGTAATTAGCTGGTTCTGCCTCTTGGTTTAGCTTCCAGTACACTAAGAATATCAGCTGTACCATGGTCAACCCCCTTTAGGTGGAAACATGGCATCATTTTTATATCAGATTAGGTTACATCTCAATATCCTCTTTTGCGCATTGAAAAAATCAGGTGGCTTCCCTGCCTGGTTAAACAAACATTCCTCAATCTCCTCCATACCGCCAAATGGAGGATGGTAGACTGCAGAGGAAGGGTTCATATTCAAATAAGCCTGGGGCTGCAAATAGCTACTATTATGTTAACTGATATTACTGAAGTTAAGGGACTGAACTGTGAATGTGGCTCATTCAACTAGGCAGACTTAGTTATTTACTCCATTTTTTTTTTTTTCCTGACTCTCTACACCCTACCTCACCCCCACAACCATGGGTTGGAAAAGAGGTATGGGTGTGGGTGTTAATGACGATGATACTGGTGCAGACTATGCTGAGAGTATTAAGATGGTATAAACAGCACATGAAAAATCTTTTCAGGTAGTATGCAAACAGTAATTCACTAAAGAAGAGACACTACAAAAACTCCTGTGCCACCATGAAAAATGACCTTAATTCTAACACATAACAGAAACACTAGACATGTGGGATCATATGGGCCTTTCCTAAAC
Source organism: Birgus latro (assembly GCA_018397915.1). Classification (NCBI taxonomy): domain Eukaryota; kingdom Metazoa; phylum Arthropoda; class Malacostraca; order Decapoda; family Coenobitidae; genus Birgus; species Birgus latro. The sequence continues at coordinate 9,492 of JAGKTI010002050.1, forward strand.
TAGTGAAGAACCTTGTGCCTAAAAATTCTTAGGGTGCTAAACTGTCATACCATATGGGCCCTTCCTACAGCGAAATACCATACTTTGTGTATAAATATTCTTGGGGTGTGGTGTGGCTGACTGACCAGGCCTGCATCTAGCTACATAGCATGTGAAAAAGAAATCTGGTTTACCTTTAAGATCACAGCACGATAAATGGATGCAGATGGTTTTGGTGCTGATAGCTTTCTTGCATTTCCGTCCATCAGCAGCAGCAGCGGACCAAGTTAGTACACTGCAGAATAAAGGTTTCTCCTATCTTCTTGCATTCTGATGTATTGGCTGTCAGCATGTTTCATCAAATCCCAGCAAATCTTGAGGTCAGAACAAGATGGCAAGATGAGATTTGGGATCCACTCCTCTATCTGCCGACAAAAATCATTATCAGTACCATCATCATCATCATTTTCAATTCTATTCTCACTATTATACATGGACTAGTTGTGATCCAGAAAAAGGAAAATACAGAAGTCATTATCATCAATATTTTCACTCATCACGCACTGCAATTCCCATTCACTCACTCAGGGCAAACGCTATATCTCTATTGCCAGACGCCTTAATCACATAAGGGGTGGCCACAAACAAATCGCCTCCATGTAGCCCTGTCCCCTGCCATTTCACTATCCTGCTCCCAGCTCACACCCACCTCTCTCATGTACCTCCCCACTCCATCCCTCCATCTCATCCTTGGCCTCCCTCTCCCCCCCTCCACCTCACTCACATACACTCTCCTCATCAATCTCTCACTCTCCATCCTCTCCACACGGCCAAACCACCTCAATGTGTTTCTCCTAATGTTTCCTATCACATACACATCCACACCACAATGCTCCTTCACTTCCTCAGTTGTCAGTTTGTTTTTCCATGTGACTCCACATGCTCCTCTCAAATAACTAATTTCCACTGCTCTCACTCTAGACTTCTGTCCCTCCAACAATGTCCAAGCTTCACTTCCATATGTTGGTAGTATCACAATACTGTCATGCAGTAACTTTTTCACTTCCATGCTCACTTCCCTGTTTCTTATTACTGCTTTCAAGGAACCAGCAACCTTCCTTCCCTGCTGCACCCTTTCAAGCACTCCACCCTCTAAACTTCCATCCTTACTCATCATACTACTCAAGTACTTAAATGCACTCAGATTTTCCATTTCCTCCTCATCCAGCCTCTGTACATCCACTGACTCCAATTCTCTCGAAGACCGTAACTTTACCCTTCCCAACATTCACCTTTAGATTCCATTTCTTACACACTCTCCCAAACTCATCCACCACGCCTTGCAGCTCCCCTTCGTCTTCACTTAACAACACAGTATCATCTGCAAACAACAGTACAGGAGGTTTCCAAACACTGCCCTCTCTCATTAGGTCTGCTCCAGCATCCACTGCCCCACCTTGTATCTCTTTTTTAACCCCATCCATATACAGATTGAACAACCATGGAGACATGACACATCCCTGTTTCAATCCAACCTTCAAACAGAAAAATTCACTCAGTTCACTATCCACACACACAGCAGCCTTAGCATCCTCATACATACTCTTCACGGCATTCAACAACTTCCCATCTACTCCATATATTCTTAATACTTTCCACAATCCTTGTCTATCCACCCTGTCATACGCTTTCTCCAAATCCATAAAGGCCGCATCCAACTTCTTTTCCTTCTCTAGAAACTTTTCCACTAAAAATCTAAGAATGAATATCTGATCCACACAACCTCTTTCTTCCATAAAACCTTCCTGTTCTTCTCCAACTACCTTAATTCCTCTGTTATCTCCCTAAATCTGTCAATAAGTATCCTACCATATACTTTTCCTATTACACAAAGATGACAAATGCCCCTATGATTACAACACACTTCTTTTTCCCCTTCTCCTCTGCACAGGGGAATAATTATACTTGACTTCCAATCCTCCAGGACTCTACCTTCCTCCCATTCAATCTGCGCATCTTCCACATCCATTCTATTACTATCTCTCCCCCATGCTTTAGCATTTCACCCCACACTATCAATTCCAGGGCCTTTCCCCATTTTGACTTCTTCATTACTTCCACAACTTCCATCCTACTGATTCCTTCCTCTCTTCTCACATCCCTCCTTCTCCCAGCCACTCTCCAGCCATTTATATTCACATTACAGTACTTCATTCTCTATGCTCAACAATTCCTTAAAGTGTTCTCTCCATCTGCTCACTTTTTCTCCCTGGTCCACTAGTAAGGTACCATTTTTATCTTTCACTTCCCAACTAACTTCTTTGACACCCTGTCTAACTCTCTACCTCTTTCCAGAACATTTTCTTACATTCCCTCCACTTTACACTCAAATTCAGGGTATATGCTGTGGGGTGTAAACTTTGCTCACCTTCTCACTCCATCCATGAAGGTTCCCTCATGCAAACGTCAAGGCAACGAGTCTTCCCCTATTCCGTGACTACCGACAATAACGACTGACAAACAGTAGTTCAGCCAAGATTTGCAGCCTTCTTCTTGGTGCCTTCCTTCCCAGGTTGATGCTTTCGGATATCAGCCTGTGAAAAGGATCAATATGAGGAAAACATGCTATGTGCCCATTTTTCTACTGTAGAGTTATTCACATATTATGCAAGTACGAAACAATAAATAAAATGAAGTGTAAAACTTGGCACTGGGGCTTGTCGAGTTGGCGTTGGGCTTGCTGGGACGGCATGGGACTGTGGCGTCAGCGTGGAGCTGCAGTGCTGGTGTGGGACTGCAGCAAATACATCAACAGCAGCTGCAATGGTAAGAAATAAGTTTTCAGTCTTGTGCTAAAGTTTGTTCATAAGACTGCTAGCTTGTACCTTCAACTTGACACAGCTGCCAAACACTAAGCAAACCAGAGATAATTAGTGAAAAAATATGACCAAACAAAAATACATAATTCACTTTTATGGTACCCTACTGTTTACAGGGAGAGATTTGGTTAAATGGTGAACTCTCCTAGTTTGATGGCATACCATATTTCACTCAGCACACATTTTGGTGCACGCAGTTTCTTGGATTTAACAAAATAAAATCAATATACACCTTTTCCTGAAACTACTTTAGTTCTACTACTTTCATCATCACCATCATCATCATCTGGACCTCCTTTCCCACCTTTGGGCAGGGTGAGAAGTAGCAAAGTCGAGACAGCCCATATCTGCCCAATCCAATGGGCCAAGCATCCATTTGCTCACCATTCAAACCTCAGGAATCCTGACTCTATCAGACATGCCAAAAACATTCATCACGTTCTGTAGCTTCACATAAATGTATCCGATAAAGTCAATCCATACGCCGTCACGTTAAAAAGGGGTACCAAACCCCTGAATATGTGCTTCTCCTCACATTATTCATCCAGCCAGCTCGATCTCTTGCCAGTCCTCTAGCCTCACCAACTTCCAAATCTCTCTTCCTCACACACTCATCCACCATATCCCTCCACCTTCTTGGCCTACCTCACCTCCTCCCTCCTTCAAATTCACTCAGATATACCCTTTTCACCACTCTACCCTTAACCATTCTCTCCACATGACCATACCATCTTAGTACACTCTTTTGATTCTGGAGTCCACTGACTTCCTCGATCCTCATATTATTTCGTATCCTATCCACTCTCTGTATTCCACGTACATTCCTCAGCAGTCCCACCTCCACTACTCTCACTCTTAACTTTTCATTTTCAAGCCACACCATACTCTCACATCCATATATTAAAGTTGGCACTAACACTCCTTCATGTAAGCCTTCCGCAGCTGCAACACTCAAGCCTGTTTCTTATGAAGGCCTTCATTGCACCAGCTACTTTCCTTCCTTGTGTCACTGTATTTTCCACTTCTGCACATTTTCCTCTCTTTTTCTATTACTGTACCAAGGTACTTGAACTCTCTCACCAATTCCAGTCTCTCTCTCCATTCAATGTAACATTGCACTGGGAGTCACTTTCTCTCTCAATAACCATCACTTTACTCTCTTCTGCCTTTACTCTCAAGGCATGATGCTCACAGACATCAGCAAAACTCTGCACTAGTCTACCAAGTTCTTGTTCAGTATTTGCAAGTAGTACTGCACCATCAGCATACAACAAATTTGAGATATTCCATCCACCACCGTTCAATACCAATGCCATCCCCCTCTCCATTACAAGTGTTTTTGCTTCTCTCATCGCCCCATCCATATATATATATATTGAACAACCACAGGGACATCACACAACCTTGTCACACACCCACACTAATCGTGAATCATTATGCCCATTAACCCTTACACATGCTTCACTACCAAAAACTCTTGATGGCACCTAGCACCTTACCATCTACACTGTACCTGAGTAAAACCTTCCACAATCCTTTTCTGTCTACTTTAACGAATGCTTTTTCCAGATCCATGAATGCCATAAACACCTTATAGCTAGTCCTTCTCACAAGCCTTCTGCACTATCTGTCTCACTGCAAATATCTGATCCACACATCCTTTGGCACTCCTAAAGCTGTCCTGCTCATCACTCACTAGGACTTCTGATATCTCCCTTCCATCCATCCATCCATCATCCAATCCTAAGTCACCCCACAGAGAAGCATGGGAGCCCAGGGCTAGGCAAGTTGGTCCTGACATTTAAGATGAGTGACCAGTCTCACTCATCCCTGAGTGGCATTATGTGAGCAATAAACCCCAACAACCCCTTGAATATAAACCTTCACCAGCTCAATCCAACTGGAGCACCGTAATTGCCCACTAAACCACCAGGAGCCAAAATTTGGTTATATAGTTACCACCCAGCATAGTAATCGGTTTCCTGGTGTACAGGAAACCATCTGGCTTGTCACTCAGTGTAGAGTCACCCACAGCCAGAAGGACGAAAAATGAATGAAGGAAAGAAAGACAGAAAAGGGAGTGTAAAGTCACCCATGGGTAGAAGGACAAAGAAAGAATGAAGGAAAGAAAGATAGATGAGGATTGAAGGAAAGAAGGATGGAGGAGAGGAAAGGGCAAACACCCGAGAGCAGCATTACATCGAGTGAGTGGATGGTGAGCGCTCCAACCTACCACATGATATCTCTTACTTTCTCTATAGTAATTCTTCCATATACCTTCCCTATCACACTCAATAAACTTATGCCATGATAATTCTTGCACTCACTTTGCTCATCTTTATTTTTGTACAGCGGTACAATCACAGCCTTTTTCCACTCTGCTGGCACAGTTTCACTTATCCATGCCTTCTTACATATCTCCAACAAGCACTTCTTTCTGCTCTCTCCACTACACTTAATCATTTCTCTATTTACCTCATCAACCTCAGCTGCTTTCCCATTTTTCAGCCGCCTCACAGCGTTCTTCACCTGCCATGTGTGAGTATCACGTTTCCTGGCACTGCATCCCTTCTCTGCACACCCCCAATACCAATCACATTTACAGTGGCTCTGCTCTCTCTATTCCCATTCATCAGACTTTCAAAATGTTCTTTCCATCTGCTCCTTACTTCATCCCCATGGGTTAACAATCTACCACCTACATCCTTCACACCTTCACATTTCTTTCCGCTTTCATTTCTACACTTCCACACCTCTTTCCAGAATCAGAGTACAGTAGTTTGCATTCATTTTTCTTCCTTAATCATCATTTACATCCTTCTTTTTCCTCTTCACTAGTCTCTTTACGAGCTTCTTGACCTCAATATATTCAGTTCTTATTTCAACTGAACCCCTGTCCTGTAGCCACCCTAGCCGCTTCATCCTCTTTTCCTCCACTGCTCTCTCAACCTCTTCATCCCACCATGCCATACCTTTCTTCTTTGTTGTTACTCTTGCCACACCACACATCACACTAGCATTTCTAACTAAGCAATCCCTATATGCATTCCACAGGCTGTCCAGATCTATTTCATTCCAATTCACTGATTCTAAGTGCTCCCTTACTTTGGTCTTGTATTCATCTGCCATTTCTTTGATCCTCAGATTCTCAACTTTCAGTCTTTCTCCCTGACTGCTCCTCTCTCTCGTGGTCCACCTTACTCTTCTCAGCTTGATCTAGCATACCACAATCATATGATTTGACAGACCTCCACAACATGCTCTCATGGCCCTCATATCAGCAACCATTCCCAGCATTAACCTCTCTACGAGCACATAATCAATCTGGCTCCTTTCAACACGATCCCTGTTCCCTCTATACCATGTATATTTATGTGCATCTTTGCGTTTGAAATATGAGCTACAAATGCACAACTTCCTTTCCTGACACACATCCTTCAGTCACTTCTCATTATCATTTTCTCCTGATACTCCATTACAACCCATTATGTTATCCTCAGGGCCAGTGCCTACTCTTCCATTCATATCACCCAATACGATCACTTTACAGCTCCTGGGCATTTCTCCTAGTGCTTCATCCAGCTCATCCCTAAACCTGTCTTTCTCTCTCTCACTCCTGTCCTCACACAGTGCATACGCCACAATCAACGCCACTTTCACCTTCTCAAACTTGAATTTGACATACATACACCTCGAACTGACACATTTATACTCTCATTCCACACTGCCACACCTCATTCATCAACAAACCAACTCCTTCCATGCAACTTCCTCACCCATTCATAGTCGATCTTAGACATTTCACACCCTCCCACTCCTCCACTTCACACCCTTTCATCTTTTTAGTAGTAGTAGTAGTAGTAGTAGTTGTTCCCTAGGCAGTCTGGCCGAACAGCCCCGAGTCCCTAAGGAAAGCCACGGCCGAGACCGGGCTTTCCCACAGAGCTCTCAAAGAGTATATGTTGTGTTGCTGGCGTAGGTGATTGTATGCAATGCAGTCTTCCATAATGTGCTTAATACTATGGGGTGCTGTGTTACATCCTGGACAGGTGTCAGTGACGGAGTCATCCAGCCTCTTCTGATAACTTAAGAGGGCTGGATGATGCCCACATCTCAGCCTGGCCAGGTGGACCCTGTTCTCACGAGGGAGATAGGATTCAGAAGGATGGATATCAGGAGGCTATGCATGCAGTTGTGTGTTGTCTTTAAGTGACTGAATGGAGTGGCGAGTGATTTGTGTATGCATGTGCTTCTGAAAGCTGGTTTGAGGCAGGTGAGGGGGGAGAGATGACAGAATTTGTGTATGATATCGTGTGCTGGGTGTTGTTTTGACGTTCCTTGGTGTGTGTGGATGTGCTGCCATGTAGTGTAGTGGATGTTGTGGGTTTGTGGAGGCTGCAGCAAGAATTTGGGTGCCCCTCATGTCAAGATGATCCTTGACTTTGAGGACTTTGGTTTCTTGGTGTAGGTGGTCTGTAGGTGTAGTAGCTGTGCAGCCTGTGATTATTTTTAGGGCCTTATACTGTATGGTCTGAAGAGTGTTATAGTGTGTTTTAGTAGGTTAGAAGCCCAAGCAGGGATTGCATAATTCATCACTGAATGTATATACTGTTTGTATACTGTGGTGGTGGCTTCCTTGTTGTGTCCAAATGTTGTATGGGCATGTGACCTCAAGGCACTTAGTCTTGGTGTTAATTTATTTTTGATGTTTGAGATGTGTTGTTTAAATGACATTGATTAATTGTGTGTTACACCAAATATTTTGGGTGTGTGTGTGTGTGTGGTAGGGGAGTGTTGTTTATGGTGAGGTGTGGAATGTGATCTGTTGTCCAGGTTGTGAGAATGGTCACTGTATTTTTGGCTGGGGCTATTATAAGCCTATTTGTGGTAAACCATTTGTGTAATGTGTTGAGGTAAGGTTGGAGGATGTGTGTGGCTGTGTTTGCATTTTGGTGTGTACATGTGTTATGTTGTCTGCATAGGAAGCTTTGTGTGTCTGTGGTGTGTGGGTGGCATGCATATACAGTATAGGTTAAAGAGTGTATAGGACAAAACAGATCCTTGAGGGATGCCATTTGTGAAGTTTCTGATGTTCAAAGACTGACTGCCAAATGTTCCATGTGCACATCTGCCTGCTAAGTAGTTTGCCAGCCATCTTTTTGAGTTATGGTGCATGTTAGTGTTGAATATTTTGTTTGTGAGGTTGTGGTGGGGGATGGAATCAAAAGCTTTACTGATGTCTAGTGTGACAAGGAGTGTTCTGTGTGGTGGCCTAGCTGAATTCAAGCCATCAAAAACTCTCTGTGTAAGGTCCATAAGAAGAGTGTTTGTGGAGTGTAGTGGCCTATAACCATGTTGTGATGGGAGTAGGGGGATGTGAGGTGTAACTAGTTGTAGTACCAGTCATTCAGTGACTTTGGAGGGAGGTGCAGAGGAGTGTGAGGAAGGTAACATGGGGTCTTTGTTGGGTTTAGGGATAGTGATGATAATGCCATGATTCCAGATGTTGGGTATTATGTTGTGAGTAGCTGTACTTTGATATGTTGATGAGTAATTATATGCCTTGTGGTCCAAAGTGTTTAAGGTGTATGTTGCTTATGCTGTCTGGTCCACAGGCAGATGAGTGCTTAAGGTTGCAAATGATGTGCTTCGTCTGGTTGTAAGTGAAAGGTGCGAAGTCTGGGTCTGTGGGGAACTGTCTCTTACGTCGGATGATACGTAGGTTGTCGCGACAGGGGTTTAGATGGCTGACATGTGAAAAGTGATTGAGAGGAGTGTTTGCGTGTTGTCTGTTTGAAGGTATGGTGTCTGTTGTTGTGATGGCAGCGTGTGATTGTGTACTGTTGCTGTTGGAGAGTGTGAAGCTGTTTAGTGTTTTGTAGAGTCTGCTGGTGTTTGTTCTGTGATCAAGTGTTTGGAGATAATTATTCCAATTTAGTGTCTGCTGTTCTGATATTTTATTGTTTATATGAGCGCTGAGTTCCTGTATTTGCTGTTCGGTGTCATGTGTATGGGGTGTTGGGAAGTGTCAAAGTGTGTCCCGGTGAATGATGAGGCCTTGAATTTCTGGTATGAAGCTGGGGTTGCATCTTTTCCTGTTGCCTCCAGGGATGTGTCTTTTGTCTGCATTTTGTATAACTGTATTGAAAGTGTGCACTGCAGTGTTGATGTTTGTGATGGATGTACTGTTTAATGTTTCAAAGTGTTGTTCTGTTTCAGCTGTGAAGGCCTCCCAGTTGGCTTTCTTATAATTAGTGTATGTGTGTCTGTGGCCAGCTGGGGTGATTCTGGTTTTGATAGTGATGATGATTGGGAGGTGGTCAGAGCCAAGGGTTCTGACCACTCTCCGGGATGTTATGGGGGCAAGGTTTGGGGAGCAGAAGGTGATGTCTGGTGATGGGAGGAAGAGGGCTTGGTGTGGGATATGGGTGTGTTGATGGGGATTATTAAGAATGAAATGATCTGTTTGGGTTTGTAATACCAGCCCTCTATCTGTGTAGGGGTTGTCGACATGCCAGGCCGACACCTTGGCGTTGAAATCACCACCCAGGATGATGTTGGGTATGTTAGTGATGTGGTTTATTAGTGGAGTGTAACAGTGTGGTACTGTGGGGGACGACTGGAGGGGAATGTATATGTTAGCGATTATGTGTGATTTGTTACCAGTGCGTATTTCAATTCACTGTATTTCTCTTGTGGTGTCATGTGGGGAAAAAAGTGACTTTGTGTATGCACTTGTATCTGAGAAGTTGATGGATTTGTGTACCAGGGTGATGAGTCCACCACCACCGCTGTTGGCCCGGTCTTGTTGAATGATGGCGAAATTATGAAATGTAGGTGTTTTTTGTGTTGTGTGTAGTTTTGTTTCTTGTAAGATAGCAATGTGTATGCTGTGTTGCTTGATGAATTGTGTGAGTTCATGTTTTATAGTGTTTATGCCATCTATGTTTAATTGATGGATGTTTATATTATGTCTGTGATGTGTGTTGGGTGCTGCAGCATGGAGGGGAGGTGGTGGTGTGGGTGGAGGGGAAGGGGTAGGAGAAGGTTGTGATGGTGTTAAGGGTTGTGGTGGATTAGGTTGGGGTGGGATGGGAGGGGCTGGGGGATTGGATGGTGTGGGAAGGATTGATGGGTTAGGCTGAGGTGCGGAGAAAGCAGGAGTAGGGTTGGTTGGTGGGGGAAGGAAGCATTAGGAGCAGGTCCAGGTGTTTGTGTAATGTTTTCTGGATGCAAGTGTTGTGCAGGTATAATGGGTCCAGTTCTTGCAGGAATTGCACTGAACTGAACCCTTTGTCTGTTGGCTCGAGGTGATGGGTTTTGAGCATGTTGGACATGTGTATTTGTTGGTGGGTCCAGGATTGCTCTCAATGTCCCCGGCGAGAAAGCGTCGAGAAATGACCACCAGGGGGTCATTTCTTGGTGTACAAAAAATGGTGTAGTTGTGTGTGTTGTGTAGAGAGACGAGGTACTTGCCCAGGCGACCAAAGCCACTCCCAGGTTCTCGGGCCCCGTGAGGGGCCAGGGGGGTTTGCAGTGGTTTGGCCCAATGCTGTCCTCCTCTGCTGCTTTGACAGCATCTGGGGGGTAGACCCACAGCAAAGATGCCACCGCTCCAAGTCCTTTCAACTTTGTTTCACACAATGCCATCACGGCATATCTCGCACTCTTGAACACATTCACTAATTTCACCCTCTTGCTCTCCTCATTCACACCTCTCATATTCCACATGACCATGTGAATCTGCCCATTTGGTTGGGGCCCTGGGCAGGTATTAGGCCCTCCAAAACAACTGCCATGATTAAGTGATTTTAGATAGCTAGGGGAATCTGGGGGACACTTAGCCTGGCCAAAAACCCGGTTATATGGTTACCACCCAGCGTAGTACATGGTTTACTGGGTATAGGAAACCACTTGGTTTGTCACTCAGTGGAGAGACCATACGGCATCCTTACATTGAATGAGTAGATGATGGGCAACCCCATCCACCACTTTCATTATTGGATATTCACCTCCTTTTCCACTTGCTAATCCTGTGATGCTTTGTTGGTAACAGCATACCCTCATTTTAAGACTGTGGTGCATTTCTGAAAAACAAACATTTAATGAATTTTGTGTTGTAATCATGTAAGCAACAAAAAGATCACATATTGGTAATGAGAAATCCGACATTGCAGTGACTATCAAAAAAAAAAAAAAAGTTAAATTCTTATTGATCTCATAAACAAACGACTGTACACTAAAGTGACTGCATCACAAGGGTGTGCTGTTTTTCTTATATAAACTGGAAAACACAGGGTATACAGTCTTACGTTTTCTACGGGTTTCTTTCATCAATAGCAACAAAAAAAAAAAAAATGTTTTTACGTCTGGTATCCCCGAAGGGCTAAGGCGTTGCCCCTGGATAGAGGACTTTTCGATTAGAGCACGTAACATTTTATGACCGGATGCCCTTCCTGATGTCTACCAATGACCCTTGGGTGGATTCGATCCTCCAACCCTGCAGTCAGAGCGGAGCGCTCTAACCCACTGAGCCACGGCTGCTACCTTAACCATTTCCTTGGTTTGATGAAGTATGATTAATGCTTAAAATTGCCAACTTCATTGTCTCAATTTTCTTCCTTCCAGTCTGACTGGGATAGATGAGATTAAATTACGGTAATGCTTTGAGGCGATTTGTCTGTGGCCACTCCTTACGGGATTATGGCGTCTGGCAATTGATAGACAGATACATAGATAGGGGTCTGAGAAGCAAAGGCACCCAGTAAGGTTACCGTAAGTTAGATGTGATTAGGTTTGGATAAAACATGGGTTTTCTGATTTCTCAACAATTCAAGTGACATTACTGGTAAACATCATTTTCCAGTGAAAATGCTTCTTTTCTCTGCATAGGTTCCCACATTCAATAGGGAGATGGAGGAACCAGGAAAAACATGGAAATGAGAGAATTCTGAATGGAATGAGTCAAAATCAAATGAACCACAAAAATAATCAGAAAACCCTTCTTTTATCCACAAAATTGTCTGCCTAAAAGTAAAAATTTATTCATTAGGGAATTAAAATTCTATAATAATGGGGTCACGAAGTTATGGTGGGTACAATATCGTATGTAGCATACAGAAGAAAATAACAAAAGAGCAGAAAATGAAACTCCTTACCCATCTCAACAAGAAGAAATGCAGACACCACCATGCCTTAAAGAGGTGGTGATAAAATCCTTCACTACACTGCACAGCCCATCTTGGTGAAGAGTTTTGAGTATCAGCCAGAGGTCCCCTTGTGAGGGTCATCACTGGTTCACAAAGGTGTGGCTTTTGAATCTGCACTAGTCAGAACATCCTGCCAAAAAGGAAAAATGGAACTGGGTCTCTGTGAAAGGCTAAAAGAATATGGATATTGTATAGCCTTGTTCCCACCAATCTTATGGCCCTCAACGAGTACCTTCATTTCTAGCATCACATTTATCTGAAGCCTTATTTTGCTCATCTTACCAGTGCAAGACTTCTCTGATGCAGTGCTCCCAAATAAATGCGTTCATCTCGTACTACCAATATTAAATATATTGATGCCGGCCTAAGGGGACCCAAACAGACTCGGGATTCGGGGATACAGCTTACTTCCAGCCACTCTCTGAGTCACATAATCACAACACATGACCTACCCCAATGTAGTGGTGTCTGCGATTTCCACAATACGAAAAGGCAACTGTCCAGTGAGTGGCCACATGAAATTCACCAGCATTATAGCACATGCTGTAGTCTCTTCGACAACACGACTTCACGTCTTCTTCTTCGTTAATCAGATGTAAACAAGGGAATCGTCACAGCGCTAACTCATCTGCGTGGCTGATCCTCGATTGGGATTCGGGATTCACGAATAAGCTTTCAGCCAGCTCTCTCGTAACGTAATTGTTTTTGTATCGTCAGTTTATCCTATTGCTCCATCAGCCCTATTACAGACCATCTTTCTTGTTACCCTAAAAGAGCACTGCTTTGTAGTGTCCTCAAGCTAAGGGAAAACTTTAGGGATAACTGAGCTAAAGGTACAGTACAGCACTCGCCTCTTGCCTGCTAACAAAAACAGGCTAACACTCAATATAGATTTCCCTTACCACCCCTCGTCTCTCGATGATCACCCCATCATTAGTTATGAGTTGCCTCTTGCATTATCGCAAGGTACTGCAATTCGCGGGTGATGACGGGATCACCTACGCTACATTACGATTTCTCTCAGGTTCCTGGTACAAATATTCCATTACTCATACTGTTCAACTTAAGTTTCTCTGACGGTATTCTCCATGAAGAGTGGACCCTCAGCATAATAATCCCAATCCTCAGGTTTAATTTCTCTAACTTCATCTATTTCTCTCACTTTCTGTGTCTGCTAAGTCCGAGAGAGAATTCGTTTAGTTGCTCAGTGATCTTGTTCGGGATCAACTCCCTCCTTTCTTTTTTGGTTTCCTCCCAGGTCGTAGCAAATAGCACTGCACTGCAGAACTGCTTTCTCACCTCACATCTTCCTATTACACTTCGCCGGGACCCACCACCTAGATAAACTTACCTACCTAGGTGTCTCTGTCCGATCCTTCAGTCTCGGCAGTCCCCAGGATGGTGTCCTCAGCCTCTTCCTCTTCGACTTTCTTGGTCCTCTTTCCAGTTCCTTTCTGATTTTAAACTGTGCCAATGGCTGACATTAAAATTTATTCAGCTGATGTATTTTCTGCCATCAATGGCCTCAGTACTAACAAGGCATATGGGCCTGATAGAGTCCCTCCTGTTGTCCTCAAAAACTGTGCTTCTGTGCTTACACCCTGCCTAGGTAAACTCTTTCGCCTTTGTCTATCAACTTGTACCTTTCCTTCTTGCTGGAAGTTTGCTCTCATTCAGCCGGTCCCAAAGAAGGGTGACCATTCCCAACCCTCTAACTATCGTCCAATTGCTTTAACATCATGTGTCTCAAAAGTTTTCGAATCAATTCTTAACAGAAGAATCTTAACGCATCTTTCCTGTCACAACCTTCTTTCTGATCGTCAGTATGGGTTCCGTCAGGGGCGCTCCACTGGCGATCTTCTGCCCTACCTTTCAGACTTTGGCGAAAGCTTTGCCATTGCACTTGACATCTCAAAGGCTTTCGATCGAGTCTGGCATAAATCTTTAATTTCCAAACTGCCCTCTTACGGTTTCTATCCTTCTATCTGTACTTTCATCTCTAGCTTCCTTTCTAGTAGTTCTATAGCCGCTGTTGTAGACGGCCATCGTTCTTCTCCTAGATCTATCAACAGTGGTGTTCCTCAGGGCTCTCTTCTATCACCAACTTTCCTCCTTTTATTCATCAATGACCTTCTAAGCTGTACATCTAACCCTATCCACTCATACGCTGATGATTCCACCCTTCACCTTTCCATTCGGTTCCCGCAACGTCCATCTCAGCAGTTACTTCAACAAACAAGGGATGAGGCTATGCCACACCTAATATCTGACTTGGCTCATATCTCTGATTGGGGTAAAAATAATCTTGTTGTTTTTAATGCATCATATACTCAGTTCTTACACTTATCAACCCGACAAAATCTCCCACAGGATTACCCACTAATGTTTAATAATGTCCAGCTCAGTCCTGCATCATCTTTGAACATGCTTGGGGATTCATTCACTAGGGATTTATCTTGGAAAGAACATATTACATCTCTTGTGAAATCTGCTTCAAAGAGATTAGGTGTGCTAAGCCGTCTCCGAACTTTCTTTACCCCTGCACAGTTGTTGACTTTGTACACGGATTTTATTCGCCCCTGTGTGGAGTACAACTCTCATGTGTGGGGAGGATCCCCACATGCAGCTTTTCTCAATAGGGTGGAGTCAAAAGCTTTTCGTCTCATTAATTGTCCTTCTCTTTCTGATTCCCTTCAACCTCTGTCTCTTCGCAGCACTGTTGCATCTTTATCTCTTTTCTACCGCTGCCACAACGGTCACTGTTCCTCTGAACTGTCTGCTTGCATCCCTCCACCTCTACGACGGACACGTAGCACCCGTCTAGCAACAAACTCTCATCCCCTTTCTGTCCAACTCTCTAATGCAAGAGTTAACCGTTACTCCGAGTCCTTCATTTATGAAACTGGTCAACTCTGGAACTGTCTTCCTCTGTCTGTATTCCCTACTTCCTATGATCTTCAACCTTTCAAACGCAGTGTGTCCAGGTATCTCGAAATGAACGGATCTTGAATTTGGCTCTCTTTCATATTTTTTTCCCTTGGAAGGAACAGTATGCGGGCCTATGCCCTTTGGTTCCTTCTTCCTTGCATTAAAAAAAAAAAATCTGCATACATCTTTCCTTCCCTGTCATGCTCCAGTGGTACAAGACGTTATATATCTCGGCATACCCCTCCTCTCCCTCTTCAGC
The DNA here is from genome assembly GCA_018397915.1 of Birgus latro. NCBI lineage: Eukaryota > Metazoa > Arthropoda > Malacostraca > Decapoda > Coenobitidae > Birgus > Birgus latro. The sequence continues at coordinate 24,746 of JAGKTI010002050.1, forward strand.
CCCTCCCAGTATGCGTCCACCCTCTTCACCCGTCTCCTCAACAGACAAGACTTCCCCGGCATTCTCACTAGTTGCTGGCACGGGGTTAGCATCCACATTGCTTATACATTTTTACCAGCTGTGTAGTGGTTCTTTCTCTCTCTTGTTCTCCCGGACAGCCCCGATCATTTCAAGAGGTAAAAAATCGAGCTATGCGTATCATTCTTCACTGCCCCAGCTCAATCAGAGCAGTTAGCATGTTCACTGTACACAATCTGTGTCCTGTTACTGATTGCTTTAATGAGCCCGATGTCTGCTTCGCAGGCAGGATCGGATCACATTTCCTTCCCCAGCACCTTTCTTTTCCTCTCTACTGGTTAATGCTCTCTCTGAAGCCACCCATCTCAGCCTGGTCCGGCACATTCATGCCTCTGGCGTGGCATCCTGGTTCCAATCATACGTTCAACACATTCTCCTCCTCAACTCTCTGGGAGAAATCCCGCCAGTATCCCTGCTGACCTTGTCACACCCATCTCCTCTGCCTCTCTCTCCTGTACAGACACGTACAACTCCTGTCATTCATCATTCACCTTTTGCCACTGCTGCTGATCGTCCACCTCTTATCCCCCAGTTCTTCATTTTTGAAATCCTTAACTTTGTAACCCATACTTACCCTACCCGTCCTATTCACGCTTATACTAACGGTGCTGTCTTCACTAAGAGCGTGCGGGGGCTGCTTGCATTGTAATAACCAAACTGGAAACTTCACAAAATGATCCATAGGTATACATGGCGAGTGGTGAGAAGAGAGGACGGGGGAATGAATGAACGGAAGGCAATGATTGACTATGTGTGTGTGGATGAAAGGATGAGAAGATGTATAATGGATGCAAGAGTATATAGAGGTTGGGGGAGTGGACTTTCTGACCACCACTTGGTGGTGGCCAGAATCAGAATCCAAACAAGATGGAGGAAGAGAAGAAGGGAAAGACAGGAGGAAGTATTTGTTACAAGGAGGGTAGAAAAGTTACAAGAGGATGGAATAAAGGCCGAATATAGAAGGGAAGTGGAGGAACGATTGGGTAAATATAGATTGGAGCAGATGGGGGACGTGGAGGGTGTGTGCAAGGTATTGACAGAAGAAATCTGTGCAGCATGTGAGGTGGTGTGTGGGGTGAAGAGGAGACGAAAGGGGGTTCAGGGAACAGCATGGTGGACCGAAGAGGTGAGAGAGGCTGTGGCACAAAAGAAGAAAGCATATAATGAGTGGATGAGAAACAGGGGCAACGAAGAAGCTGAGAGACGGAC
>JAGKTI010002050.1:33333-43396 GCA_018397915.1 Birgus latro
ACACACACACACACACACACACACACACACACACACACACACACACACAGACTGAGACAAACCGCCCCCATTCAGGCTCTCTCTGGAATCGTGGACTGCCGGTGTTATCAGGGAGGTGTAAAGAGGGCAGGGAATAGGGAGTGAAAAATAGGTGATAAAAGGAAAGAGAGACAAACAGACAGAGACAGAGACAGACAGACAGACAAACAGACAGTGACAGAGACAAACAATAACAAAGACACAGACAGCGACAGGGACAGACAGACAGTGACAGTGACACAGACAGAGACAGAGAGGGGAGGAGGGGAGATTTCACCCTTTCAGGTCGAGGATACACTTTATCTAATATTTAAATTTCTGCAATTTCTAGACGATTTATATTCAGCTTAGACTTTTCGATCTGGAGGGATTGGATACAATCTTTACTAGCCCCCTAACTGCTGGAGGTCGTCCTGAATTGAAGAAAAATAATCTGAAATATCCGGTAAACAATATTAAACCCATCAGGACGTTATCGCAATAAAGAGGTTCACCCATATACTCCAAGGCTTATCAGAGCTGAGAAAAGGCGAGAGAACAGGGAGAGAAAAAGGACGATGGAAGGATAGTGAGGTGGAGGATTGAGAAATCGAGATTGGAGATATAGTTGGAGATGGTTTGGCCATGTAGGACGATGGAGAATGGGAAGCTGAGTAGGAGTGTGTGTGCATGAGGTGGAGGGGCTAGGGGGAGGGGATAACCTCAAGCTCGAGAAAGGTTTAGCCCAGAGGTACAATCGACAGGCACTGGGCGACACAGTACGAGTGGGCCGGAGTGGCACTGTGGCAGTTCAGTCACCGAGAAGCTTTCACAGTGAGAGGATGCTCTCCGCTCACCTTCATTCTCAACTCTGCTCGTGTTTTCGACTTCCTATGGGACAATCAACCGTGTCGTAACTTAACCACTCACGTAAACCAATGGAAAATGAACTTGATGTATTCGTCTTTTTTTATAAGTGAGAATTGTTAGTACTGAGAATTAGTCTGAGCTGTTAATATTAGTAATGAAAAACTGTACCGTATTCAAGTCTGCGAGGTAAGAAAACTTACATATTTAAGTCATTAAAAGGCCTGCTTCATGTCTGGATAATAGTTGTGTGATTAATGAAGTGTTGTTAATTCAAGTACATATGATTTGTTTGTTTCTGGACAGTCGTGAATTCTGAGTGGTTATGAGGACACAAGACATAAGGGTGAGAGAAAAGGAGACGCTTTTTGCAAGGAGAGTAGCGAAAGAAAATATGTAAAAATTTTGAACAGACGTAGTAGAAATGGATTACGGATATAACAAAGAAAAACCAAAGGAAAATTAATACCAGACACTGAAAGATACACAATAACATGAAGTGATATGAACAAACAGAAAACACAGCATATCAAAGAGAGGTAGAATGGCAAATCGAAAAGGAGAGAGAATTACAAGCAAATATGGAAAAGAAAGTTACAACAGAGTGCTTGGACATTGATTGTGGGTGTGAGGGTGGTGGGTGTGGCGGTGGTAAGAGTGGTGAGTGTGATTGTGATGATGCTAGTGGTGGGTGCGATGGTGATTTTGGCGGTGGATTTGGTGAAAATGAGTGCAAGAGTGATAATGATGAATGTGGTGTTGGTGGTGTGTGTGAGACTGATAGCGATGGTCGTAAAAGTGGTGGAGATTGTAAAAGTGAAGGTGGTAGTGATGACAGGTGCAAAAGAGTTGGCAGTGATGAATTTATAGGTGGTGATAGTGGGTGCAGTGTTGGATGTCGTGGCAGTAATAAGTGTAGGAGTGATGATGAATGTGTGACTGGTAGTGATGACATGTACAAGGATTACGGTGACGATATTTGCAAAAGTAATGGTAGTGGTGTGTGCTGGAGTATTGGTGGTGAGTGCGAGAATGATGATGATGGTGATGAGCGTAGAAATGGCGATAAGTGCGTTGGTGATAGTGGTGGTTATGGTAGTGGGTGTGGTAGTTGCAAGAATGGTGATGGTGGTGATAAACGTAAAAAAATTGAATATAGCAGTGGTGGTGATGATGGATGTGGTGGTGGTGGTAGTGGATGCAAGAGTGATGGTGATGGTGGCGATGATGGTGGTTATGAACATAGAAATTGTGAAGACTATATGAATGGTGGTGATGATGGGTGTGGTGCTGATGGTGGATGCAGAGATGATAATGATGGTGATGGTGGAGTCAGTGGTGATGGTGGTGAAAAGTGCAAGAGTAGTGATATTGGTAATATATTCAGATGTGATGATGGTGATGGTTTTAGGAATGGTGGTAGTGATAGATGCAAGGATGATGGTTGTGGTGGTGGTGGTGGTGGTGGCGGTGGGTTGGCTGTGGTGTTATTGTTGGCAGCTCAGACTAACCTCATCATGTCTCAGCACATCGCACTGGAAAGCGGTTAGTCTTTGTTTTAGTTTATAGTAGTAGATGGACTGTCAGTGCAAATATTCAGGTTTGCATGACTTGTAATATATTAAGGAAACCCTTTAAATTCCTGATTATTAATGCTAAAATGTTTATGCAGAGAACGTCATAAAAATTCTATTTGCCAGCAGGCGATTTTATTTAGCAAACTTAAGGAAGAATCTGCTTGTTGTAAAGTGGTTCTTGAGGACTTTATCTAATCCCTCTCGAATAATCCTTCTTAAACTCAATAAAACTGCTTCGGTACAAAATTAAAATCAAAGATTGACATCAACGCCAAAGAAATGCAAAGTGGTCATTTAAAAAATCTCCAGCACTCAGAGAGGTGGCTGTCCCCATCCCTCATCTCCAAAGGCCTTGTAAACTCTACGGGTCTATGCTTACCCCAGAAAACCTGTTAAAGACTTTAAGTTCAAAAAATGAGAACCTTTCTAGGGTCATTTATCCAAGCAATGCCAAGTTTGAACTGAACTGATGAAAAAATTCATGACACAAATCTGGAGAAAGCTTGTAAGAAGAGAAGAGTGATACCGAGCAAATAGTCTCGTCTCTATCATAGTTCGTAGACCATAAACAGAATCTTCTCTCACACGCCAAATTCCACATTTCAATCCCTATTCACCTGTCCACTTCTCTCCATCTTCTCCATTTGCTCCCTTACTCACTTATCCCTGCCCTTTCATTTACCGTCTACTTTTTCCTCTCCACTCCACCTTCTTCTCACACACCTCCATCTTGCCCATTTTACCCTTTCTCCTCCTATTCCATTTATCCCTGCCCCTTCATCTGTAATATTTACCCACTGAATGTATCTTCCTGTGTTGCTATCCATGGCTTGTAGAACAAAATGTCACATCAGTCATAACCGATAACAATCAGCCTCGTTTGGATCAATAGGTCTGCTGCTATTTCCTTTCCTTTTGTTTCCTTTATATCTAAGATTTATTAGTTTTCTCACACCCCTTCACCTTGTTTGCTTCGCTCCCTCTCCACCTCCTCTCCTTCTTTCCACTATTGTCTCACTTTCTTTCCTCGCACACTAGCCCACACACCCTCTGCCTTCCCCACGCACTCCTCTTTCATACAGCTTTCCCCTTTCACTTGTTCTCCACCTTCTCTCGTAATTTAATAATTTTTTCATTCACTCTCCCTTGGCTTTCCAAGTTCCTCACTCATTTACTCACTCACTACCCATCCATACCTCTCTCTCTCTCTCTCTCTCTCTCTCTCTCTCTCTCTCTCTCTCTCTCTCTCTCTCTCTCTCTCTCTCTCTCTCTCTCTCTCTCTCTCTCTCTTTCAGCACCTGTGTGTTGAGCCTTCTGTAATGGTCAGCTTAACCCATCAGCTCGCCAGCCCCACCCAGCCCAGCGCCCGCCTTGTTCTAACTTAGCTTCATTTTCAGAGTGGATGGTTGGATGGTCGCTAGGGGTAGGGTTCCAGGACTGGATGAATGGGTGGTTGGGTTTATGAGTAGATTCAATGATGGACGGGTAGATAAGTTATAATGAATGAGTGGGTGATTGCGTGAATGAGTATTTAATGGGATGAATTGATGGATATGTTATAATGAATGAATGGGTGACTGGGTGAATGAAATTTTTGAAGAATGATTGGATGAATATATCTTAATGAATGGGTGGATGAATGGATGAATGAGTACTTAAGGCGGATGACTGGATGGATGATTAAGTGGGTGGATGGAGAACTGTGCAAATGAAAGAATAAAAGGGTTCACTTAGAAGCAGTATTCGGTATCCCACCAACCGCTTCCTTGCAGCACCAAAGTAAATTCTTTTCACCCCAACTTGTCCAATATTTTCGTTCTTCTGCTGCCTATTTCACATAGTACAATGAAAGAACAAGAGAATACCATGACTCTATATCCTTTCAGTTGCGATTCTTCGATAGTACCAAACTCTAGTCTTAATCTATGATTATGACTCGGCAATCAAGAAGGAGAGATGGCCATTTTAGTTCAAATTAAAGTAAAACGAGTGTAGGGAACGGTAACATGGCTCTGAGGCGTGACAATACCAAAAGAGTTTAAGAGTGAGGTAGATGGAGGATATATTGAAAGGTTCGCTGGAGAGGGACACTTTCCCGTGGTGGCACCGGTATGACTGAGTCGCTCTGCAGCCTAGTTATACAAACGTCCCTCACTTCCTTCCCTATCTCCCTAACGGAGGATGGTAGGCTGCGGGACGAGGGTAGCTTCAGCCTGCAGTCCACCATGTTCGTCCAAATGAGCCTGGAGTTGCAACTACCACTACTGCTTCTACTATTACTGCTGCTGCTACTGCTACTACTACAAACCACTATTACTACTACTACTACTACTACCACTTCTACTACTGCTTCTACTACTATTACTGCTACTACTATTACTACTACTTTTACTTCTACTTTCTCTCCCAGGCTCCCCTCGACTACCCCTATACGACTCCATATCATGCTCCACGTGTCCTTACTTCCTGCCCACCCCAGCCCATATCAACACCACAGTGGGCATCCCGGCTAACCTGACGTGTGGGGTGAGGCATCTGGCAGACAGGAAGGTCAGTATGATACAAGTATTTATAACATTATTCTTACGAATCACAAGGGTGATAGGAAAGTAATAAACTTCGATTTAACCCTCTCCATCAAGCCTATTGTTTTACCTTGGCAATGTCCATCCCCACAGTAATTACTACCTATGCTCGGTTTTAAAACCGTGTTCTAAGATTTGGCTAATATCACGGACGTTTTGCTGTTTGACATGTTACCACTCTAATTTGTCCTAAAATTGCCATCTCTCCTTCCTGAGTGTTGTATTATAAGAAGAAACTGACACTAAAATATGATACTAAGTCACGAAGTGCTATGTACAGGATGTAGAGCTGTAACACTGTCTTTGTCTGCAAATAAGTTACTTGAATTAGGCTGAAAAAGGACGAAAAACTGGGCCAAGTTAAAGCGAAAAGAAATATTTTACAGGTTCCAAATATGCATTATGCTCTTTCCATCTTAACTTGCCCAGATTTTCGTCCTTTTACAACTTGTTTCACGTAGTTCAGTGCCAGAATAAGACAATGCTTTAGATTTACTTTCTTTCCATAGGGCTTCTTTGATGCTAGCATCATATTCTAATGATCATCTACTGTGTTATTATAACTCAGCATTAAAGATGGAGACAGGGCAACGTTAGGCCATGTTAGAGTAAACGGAGTATGGAGTGTACCATTGTTTTTTCTCCTCAGGTGTCATGGATCAGAAAGAAGGATCTACACGTATTAACCACAAACAACTTCACGTACACCACGGACAAGAGGTTTCGTGCCCTCCATCTTCCCGGCTCCCCCTTCTGGTCACTACAGATCCTCTCCCCCTCCGTCATGGACTCCGGCGTGTATGAGTGTCAGGTTTCCACGCAGCCCAAGATCTTCAGGAGGTTCAGGCTCAGTGAGTCTGGTGAGAGACATTGGCTGGAGGAAAGGGGAATATTTAAACAACTTTTGAGATGCATAGTTTACGTTCTTACCAAATTCAGACATTAATCATCATCATCATCAGCAGCAGCAGCAGCAACAACAACATTCACACCTGTTTTCTCGACTAAGGATGGGATGAGGTAGTGTCCAGGAAACAAGAGTAAAAAAATAATAATAATAATAATAATAATAAAGATGTAAGGGGAAATAAATAGAATGGGGTCACAGAAATACATAAAAATCAAACATAAGCTTAAAAAATGAATGTGTTTGCTTATGCTCCACCACCTCGCCCTTCCATACAGTGCCCGTAGCGAGCATAGCGGGCCCACGTGAGATCTACATGAAGGCGGGAAGTGACCTCAACATCACCTGTACCGTACATGGAGCTGTCCGTGGAGCCCCTGTTACCTGGCATCATGCATTACCACTTAGTGAGTGTAGAGCTGGGTGCAAGGTTTAGCCTGATATTCCTCCTCTTCTGCTTCTTACCGGTACCTTTTTTGGCCTAATATTTCTCTTCTGTTTCTTACCTTCCTTGGCTTAATAATTCTCTTTTGTTTCTTATCTTCGTTGACCTAATATTTTTCTTCTGCTTTTTACCTTCCTTGGCTTAGTATTTATCTTCTGCTTCTTACCTTCCTTGGCCTAATATTTATCTTTTGCTTCTTACCGTCTATTGCCAGCTAATATCCATCGATGCTGCTAAGTGATGGAAGTGATGTGATGAGGGGAATAGTGAATGCAAACGGGTTCTCTCTCTCTCTCTCTCTCTCTCTCTCTCTCTCTCTCATATCCATCCATCCATGTTGATTAACTCAGATGGTGAAGATGATGGCGACGTGATAAGGGAGGTGGTGGTGGTGAATGCAGGCGGTCGTGGCGGTGTCCAGCTGGTGACCGACAAGAGTGATGGCAGCAGCTGGCTCCTGGTCTCTCGCGCCACCTGGAGGGACTCTGGCAACTACACTTGTTCTCCCGTGCACGCAGTCCCAGCCTCCGTCTCCGTCCATGTACTTGACCACGGTGGGTACGAGGTAGGATCTGACAATGGGAGACTAGAACTAATGAAAGGGGGGTAGAACTGACGAAGGGAGAGTAGAATCGACTAGAGAAGTATTGGAATGGCGAAGGAAGGATAGAACTGACGAGGTAGAACTGACGAAGAGAAGGTTAGACTATTGCGCGTTTGTTTGTACCAAATAAAGATCCCCCATCCACTGCAGCTGCAGTTATGGTCAAGTGCAATCAGACTGGAGGATCAGTTCTGACTAGTAACCATGGAGACTTTGCCTACCTCATAACTAAGACTAATCAAATTTCACGCAACCAACACCTAGCATTTAAGTTGTGAGGATGGCTCATTTCCTTCAGGTGATAACAGACCGTCTATTGTAACTCATTATGGTGATATCTTTTATTGTTTTCTTTACTATTATATCCAGATGCTTTATTTAAATTTATGAAAGACACAAGCAGAAAAGACGTTGAAGAAGGCTGTACCTAACTCGTCCATTTTGAAAAGTCTCCCTTAAGTTTAACATAAATCGTCTGAATGACACTCATAACGTTTTAACGTGGTTTGCCCTTCCAGAGAAGACTCCTGCTGAGCTGCACCACGACTTGCCTAACAGGGGAGCGGCCACGTCCCCGTCTCCCCCTTTCATCTACATAATACTGGTCCCTCTTGCCTACGTCATGCTGGCCCCATTCCCCCTCTTCCAGTGGATGTGGGCAGGGGATAGACAGGGTCATAGGCAGGGGCAGGGGTGGAGGAGGAACAGTCTAGTTCTCGCACTGATCTTTTACTGGTTCCTCCTTACTCCTGCTGATGCTGTTTCTATCAGTGATTATCAAACGAACTTAAGCTATGACGATGTTGTGACAAAATTAACAAAGCAGGAACCATTCACATTACTAATATTACTTTTAATAGTCCTTTCATGTTTTTCTTTTTCTTTTATTATGCTTGCGGTTCTGAAGTACTTTAGTAAGTACAATGCTAAGACACACCGCACGATCAAAGAAAGCAAGCTTAGACAAAAAGTGAAAAATGCAATTACAATTTTTCCATCTTGGTGACGTTTTGAGCGAAGCTGAAACATTTAGTTTTAAATTGCACCTTGTGTGTGTAGGGGCCTGATTAGGTTGCTGCAGGTCAAAACAGTCAAGGGTAGACGAGTGACCCACAGTTCTTCTGGTGAAAAATTATCAAAAAGCCTCCAATCGCCTCTTAAGGCTAAGAGTTGTTGCGGCCAAGGCACATGGTCTTCATTCCTACTGGCATAGTCGACCTTTGCACCGCCAGTACTTGTGTATATAATGCCTAATGGATAAACATTGGTTCCAAGGGAACTCAGTCTCTGTGTATATAGAGCATTTGTGAATGTGAAGACAGTGACTGAATATAAAGTTGCAAGTGAATATTTTACTGGTATCCTACGTGGAGGAAGTGACAAGATGCCAACACCGCAGTACACGGAACTGGAGTCAGTCAAATAGCAAATGGACTGGCTTTCTGTTTGCTAGTTTTATAAATAAATACATTCTACCTAAGTGTGTTTTAGAATCCCATATTCAAATTTCATGCCACACTCCACCATCTTTATAGTATGCAATATCATACTGAGGTACAGAACAACATGATTAGGTTGACGAGGGCACTTGGCACTGAGTGTTTGTTTAGTGGTGGCTAAGGACAGATTGAGCTGATCTGAATATGTGGACGTGATTGTAAATGGTGAAGCACTGTTCAGACCTGAACACTGAAGGAACGGCGTTTTCGGACAGATTAGGCAAAATATGGAATGAAGGCTAAATAGCGGGTCCAGGAGAGGACTTGGCCGGAAAACTACAAGAAACTAAATACTTACCCATTTAAGCATAAAACACTGTCTTACAAAATTTCCCCTGCTATTCCACTGCATCTACTACACGCCTTGGGCATGTACGTCACTTTCCTCCCTAAAAAGAATCATACATGGGCAGAGAAACAAAACAAGCCTCCCTCATCTCATATTTGCCAGTAGAGGAAAGTAACAAGTAGAAACGATGAAATACAAGGCGAACTTACATTTCCGACTGTGTTTGTTTATATGTATGTATGTAAATATACAGGTAGGTAAGTAAGCACTCGGGTAGGCAGTTAGGTGAGTAGGCAGAGATAAGGCTAATCTTTGAATCCTAAGCTTTTGCACCCACATGGCTTATTCGAGTAGCGTCGGTTCTGGTGAGTCAGAGAGAAAACTCAACAACTGGCCAGTGTTCCCCTTCCTGTCCTGTCGCTATTCCTGTATTTATCGGTAGCTTTCACAATACATTTCACTCCTCTTCACCACTCCACCACCAAGTGCTGTGTCCCCATATTTTCTAGTCTTGCCTTTTCGTTCTCTCTTTTTCTTCATCGTTATAGTTCTGTATCCTGAATGGCAAAGAATTTCATAGTTCCTCTACCTTAGCGATATATTTTTCATATCATACCGTAAACTTTTCTCATGTTACTAATCCAACCTATATTGATATAAAAAAGAAATAACTAACATGTAAGAGAACATCAAGGCACAATCTGCCAATAAATCGTTAAGGAAGAACTGCAACGAAATCTTGTATGCCAACCAGAATACGACGCTAAATAGGCAATTGATTTCAGTGAGTGTAATTGCTGTCTACATTGTTTTTCTTTAACCAAAGAAAATATGTGAGTGGCTGGTGTATTAATTCTTGCTGTATGGTATTGATGAAAATAGCAGACATTTGTGATGAGCTACAGAGCAACATTTTAAAATGCTTTGTTCATATGAGCGTGAACCCAGTGGGCTGCAGGCTTAAGATGCCCTCTTCCTGCTCCCCACCATTCTATTTGTGGACAGGGAAGTATTTGAGGGAAGTTTATATAACTATGCAGTTGAACTGTCGATTATATCAGTGCCAACCCATGAAGGTGTCCCTGTCCAGCATCCTCCGAGTTGTGAAGGGGTTAATAGAGGCGATGTCTAACCCACCCAGTCTGAAATGTATCCTCCAAGCTGAAGGAAACCGTCTGAAGGTACTCAGAAGGAAAGAATAAAGGTGTTATTGTACCAAAGGAATTTCAATACATTAGTGAAACAACTACTGCCACACACACAGATAGATGC